>CM050508.1:72847500-72885000 GCA_027563665.1 Antrozous pallidus | reverse complement strand
TCATGACCTGCTGTGTAGTCTTAGTTATGTTAATCTCCTTAAGGACCAAGGTTCTTATCAGTAAAAGAGAAATCATTTCGAGACCGAACTTATGGACTGGGCATAGGAGTCAAGGAGACAACATAGCTAAGAAGAGTGACTAGTATAAGGATAGACCCTTTTATTTACATTCATTAATACATTTTCAATAATTTCCCAAGTTACAAGCAAGATGTATGTATCAGGAGCAGAGTAAATGGAAGAAAGAAATCTGAGTGGAAAGAAGAGAAATTGCAGATGAGAGATTTCTCAGTGCTTCACTTGCTAAAGCATGTGTTGGTAGAACTGTCCTACAACCTTCTTTAGAAACTGTCTCATCAGGTCAGGAGCTCAAAAAGGTCAACCAGACAGGTTGCTTCATGGATCAGCCATGTGAAAAGTTGTGAATGAACAGCGTAGTTGACACGGGTCTCTACTTTCCAAAGGAACAGAACACAAAGTAGTATCCTCAGAGAGAACAAGCGCACTCCAGGACAAGTTTCAAGGCCTATTAGAAATGCTTGAGTGATGCCCACTAAACTGTAGTCTATTACACAGGTACTCTATAGTTACAGGCAACCAACTGTGGGGAATTCTTTTGATAATAAACAATACGCTTACAATAAAAATATATCAATTCTGCATTATAAACTGCCAATATGAAAGAATAAAATGTTCAGTTGTTATGCTATACAAAGGACAGAATTTGGAAATGAAGGCAGGGGAGTTCTGACCTATATCTTGCCTTAAATCTCCAGAAGTTTCACTGCTAAGCATTCAGTAAATTCTATTTAAATAGAAACTGACTTGGATATTCACCTCTTTTGAACTTGTTTGATTGGTTTACCTGATTCAAATCAATTTCAAATCAAGACATCCTGGAATTAAATTTCCGCATGAATAAGATTCAGAAAAGACATCCAAATTGACACTGAATGATCAAAACTTTTTTTAAGGGTAATTTTTTCTAATATTGAGGTTCATGATTCACCTGACAGCTGGAATGATAATAGAAATTAATAAATGGAAAGTTTGTGGTATGAATAATATTATCATACAACTGAGAAATAAAATTGACTAGTAATTTATGTAAAACTCCTACTTTATCTACTTAAAAGCAGAAACATTTTTATTTCTTTTCTAAATAAGGTGGGTTTAAAGTGCCTACCTCAATACCTCAATAAAGAAAGTACTCAATAAATGTCAAATTTAAATTTTAGTGGAATGCAAATGAGTTCATAACAGTGTCTAACAGGGATTTCAGATTTTTTATTTCACAGTTCTTGTAGCAATTAATCCTATCGAAGTCAACATTTATGTAGTGTTTTTTTCCTCTTTCACAGGCCCAGTTCCCAGGAAAAACAAGCAAGCAATACACCGCTGGGAAGAAAAATTAGGCATTATATCATTGGTGTCTGCCTAGGAATAAATTAAATAGGTCAAGGTAAAAGAGCACAGGATCACAAGAATAAGTAACTCATATTTTCCTTATTAATTTAAACTATTCTATATGTTAAATTACGAACATGTAAGAAACACACTTTATCAATGACATATTCTTAACAGATTTTCAAATGATGATTCGATTTCATTTCCCAACCTCAGACTCAATCCAAAGACTGTTCTCACTTATAATTTTCATATTATTACATTTTCAATGTATTACTAGTGCTTAATATAAACAAATACAAGGCTGTTGGGGCTTAATTAGGGAAGGAAAATAGACTAAGTTTCCACATATATCATAAAAATAGAAAATTCATAAAGAACTTCACTTTGATGAAATCTGATACACTGACAGTAGTAACATCATGAGATGTTTGGTCAAGAGACCAAAAAGTTAACACACTGGAAACTTGACAAGCCGGTAAGCCAACAGGAGGATAATTAATCACATGGTTAGAGAAACCATTGGATAGTTAGCATCTTGTTGCTAAGCAATGTTTCTAGGCAGCAGATCTCACATCTTAAAGGACCAGAACATTTTCTTTTTTAAATACAACATATTTTTCAAATTGATCATGTGTATTTATATTTGTCAACTTTTGGGTCTCTCAACTTTCTATATACCTATGAAATTTATGGACTATGTAATTTATTTTTTAAAAAGTTATTGATTGGATGCCAGTATGTATGATAGCCCTCACTAAAATAAAAGTTTTACACTCACCATGTAGCAAATGATAGAGTTTGCATATGGTCATATAATAAAACCAATCAGAGAGGGAAAGATGCCTTCAGTGATGTGCCTATTGCAGCTGAATAATGAAATAAAAATATATTTGAGGTTGATTAAAATATTAAATTTAGGTATGAAAATATCTTTACTCTAAAAATACTTAAATAGGACTTGGTACTAAAGAAAATATCTATGATAGCTATCAAAAAAGACAAATGTAGGAAAATTTTGACATATCAAACTTCGAATTATATCACAACAGTATAAAGACTTTTGGGATCTGCTATTCATATTAGGTTGTCATTAAAGTATCTTTATTTGAACTGAAAATAATAGCAATTAATATCAAACAGTTGAAGGAAAAGAAAACTGAGCTAAATGAAGAGCACTGTTATTTATCAACCTTGTTCTCTTCACATTACTCTCAACCCCTCATGTTACAGAACTCACACAACTTCCCCCTCTCCCCTCACTCTCAGGCTGATTCTGGTCACTGCTGCTGCCCCCAGCACATGCTCAGTGGGGAAAAGGGAAGCTGATGAACAGGAAGTGCTTCCCAAAGACAGTTTTCAGTCTTTAAAAAGAGTGCTATGTATTCAGACAAAGTATGATAGAAAATATTCCCAGTCCTTCTTTTTTCTTCTTCTTCTTTTGACTCTTCATCACTTTCCCCCCCAAAGCATTAATTTTAGGTTGATTTTTCCCCCTCTATATTAAAATGTTCATTACCAGACTTCCTGGTTTAAAATGAAAAATTTTCTATAATTTTCCCCTGCCAATATTTTGATTGAAGTCCTACACTCTTCCTGTTCTCATCTAGGGTCAGTAAGGCAGTCCAAGCCTCTAGCGGAGAAAGGCTGGGGAGGGTGAGGGACAGGGATGAAGCCCATTTACTTTGCCGGGAAGGTGGAGGAAGAAGGAGGCAGGAAGGAACACAGTGTCACTGCACCATGGAGTTGCAGATCAGATTGTGGGAAGAAATATTGCTTCACATAATGATACTTCACCTTCCTTTGAAAAAAATTAGCCCACTATCTCTCTACTGAGAGAGAGGAATTAGGCTGCCATCTTGTCAACTCTATACTTTTTCTGAATTGGAAATGAATTTAGTAAGTTTTATTTTAGTCTTCTAAATACAAGTAGTTTCAGTAGCATATTTGGCCTATTACATTACTTGTGTCTTTTCTTTCATAGAACTAACACTTTAATTTTATTCAAAATATGGCTAATTTATTAAAACCAAACAGAATCACCCCTAAATCATAAATTTTGTATGATTAAATTAATATGACATTGACTAAATTTCTTTTGTTATTAAATTTTTACATATATAAGTTCATAACAGCTTAAGTATTTGAAGATGTTTTCAATACCTTGATTGAATTATGCATGCCATTTTATCTTCCTGGCCATTTACAGATACCTTTGACATGATTAGTGAATTTGGTGTACAGATTAATTCAGAAGATAGAAAGACAAGCACACACACAAACATGTAAGTGATCCAATAAACAGGCAATGAAAAAGTCCTGCTGAGCTAGGCAAAAGCATTATTTCTTCCTTGTTGAAGGTATCAGCATATGCTACATCTTATGTTGCACAAGTGTACTCATTAAATATTATGAAATGTACAGCAGGCTGGGAAGCTCTAACTAGCTAGTCAAAGTCACTCATACCTGTGTGTTCATATTTGTGTCGCAGAAGGGAACTGCTTTTCTGGAATGTCTTGTCACATAAGTCACACGCATACATGCCACTCTCTGTCTTCTTGATCTTCTTTCGAGACAGACAGGAGTCGGAGTCTGTCATGTCATCTAGGCCTGACATGTAGTCCTGTGCTCCATCAAGCAATTCTCCCTGTGATGTAATCACACAGTTCAACACAGTCTCTTCTCTTTGTATTGATACCAAACAACTTCGCATAGGCTGACATTTGGAGAACCTCATAACACTTCATCTACTTTTTCAAAAAATCGTATTAACTTACACAAACAATATATGAGGTCTCACCTGTCAACAAAAACATAAATTTCCTTTACCCTAAATGGTAGAGCTCATAGTTTTTCAAAGATAGAAAATGGTTAATTCAGAAAGTGAGAAAAAGATAATGTTTTCTAAAATCCTTAATTTTATATATATCAGGAAATACCCATGAATGAAAATTCAACATCAGATTTTGTGTATTTTCCAGTGTGCTTGACTTCAGAAATGATATGTAGCTGCAGAAACCCCATTTTAATTGAATTTTATATTTAGGTACAAAATGTTATTATTATGCAATCTATTTAAATGTATGTCTACTAACAGCCTCAAGCTATATTTTTATATTTAATTTTCTAATTTGAAATAGGGAATATTAATAACACTTTTTATCAATGTTCTATCTATGTTAAAACAGCCTTCAGCATTGAACAATAATGAATGTGGATCAGTAAATTATTAAATTTCTTGATATTTATTTTGTCTTGATCCAAGGAGTGCAAACTTGCATGATAACATACAATTCCATTTGCTAGTCCACAGTTCAGTTTTCTTAGACTACAGTTGCACTAATTAATATTAGAGAAGATTAAATAGGCTTAAATACATTTACAAAGAGGGCAGATGTACTGTCAAATGGAATACAGGGACAGCTATTATGGAGGTGCATGCTACTTATGCTCCTGTTTTGCAAGCAGGGATTACACTATACAATGTTAAAACATACCTGATTTTGTATTTAAAAAACTACAAATTATTTACTAGTTTGAAATTATATAAAAAGTCATGTGCAAAGTAATTTTAAAAATGCTTTTCAAAATAAGCTATTCTCTATAAGACCAAGTGCACATCAAAATTATACATGCAATTTGTGAACATCTGTGACATAAATGTTAACTTATAGCATCTATGGACATAATAGCAAATTTTGTTATCAGGGTATAACTTCAAAAGTAGGTGAATCAATCTAAATAGGCCTCAAAAATAAATACTAAATACTTCCTATTTTTAAGGCAAATATGCTTCAAGAGTACAGTGTTCTACTCTTTCTTCATTTAATTTCCTAGTGTATGTTCAAATGAAAACAAACTCTTCTATTTCTGCTGAAACCATAACACTTGATTTTTTCACAATCATTTTTCTCCTGCATGCACATCAATGATATTATTTTCATCTCTTTCACAGCCAAAAGATATGATTCATTACCTGAAATCCTTGTTTCCGTTGGTATTTTCTCCTTTGCTGCATCTCAGCAAAAGTAGCTGCTCCAGTTGGGTATGTATAGGCCATATGTGGTAAGAAGCTCATCTGATCCAGTCCTGGGTATGGTCGGAGCCCAGGGATACTGGTCTGGACTGGTGGCATGAAAGTGGCAGGGGGAAATGCGCTTTGTGGAGGAAGAGCCGTATATAAAGGTTTGGCACTAAATGGGTTCATGCCGAACACTGGGTTAGTGCTTTTGTTGTCCAGATTATTTGAACTTGAGAACTCCTTCTTGATAAAAGTCAAGTTTAGAGGCTCATCTGAGTTTTCAGATGATGAAGAAACACTGTTATGGTCTAAGTTTATGCTACTAGCTTTTGTTTTGTTCTTTGTGGCTATAATACTTTTGGGTTCTTTCATTTGTTTTGGTAATGATAGGTCCAAAGGCTCAGCCTGGAGCTCCTCAGAAGAGAAGCTGTTTGGAGTGTAAGAACTACTGTGGGAGTTTTTAGAAGATGTGGAGGAAAGATTTAAGGGAGAAGGAGTGTTACTCCTTGAGTGGTCCAATTTTTCAACTGGTTTAATATTGGTAAAATGGGAAGGTTTTGTTAGCCTGAGAGGAGGATCACAATTCGTAACACTGTTGTGGAGTTCTGCTATAGATGGTGATGTTATGGAGTCCAGAGGTTTTACGGGAGACCTGGGTAATAAAGAGTCTTTTGTGGGAGGGTTACTGTTGGGAGCTAACGACTTGGAGTTCCTCTCCAGTGATGGTGACCTGGAATTTGAATACTGGTAGACTTTTCGTTGCTCAAACCATTCCTTCACAAATTCCTGAGGAAGGCCCACAGCAATGGAAATTTTCAGCAGTTCATCAGAGTTGGGCTCCATGTTCATAGCATAATATGCTTTAAGTACAGACATGTGGTCCTTGTATGGGTTGATGGGGCTTGTCATTCCTTTCTCAGAAAGTACAGATGACAAGAGGAGGGCTTTATTATCAATAAAAACTCCAGCTTTGTTGGGGACTATGTTTTCATGAGGTTGCAGGACTGCCTTGATCTCTTCATTCATTTTACAAAGGTAACGTTCATGCTGATGCAAGGGAATGGGGCCAGGAAAACTTTCTTTACAGAACTGGCATGAGAATGGAGTGGATATGCTGTGGTTCTCAATCATTTTGTCATCAGCGACCAAATCTATTAAAGTACGTAGCTTCTCTTTCTTTATATTACTGATCTGTCTCCTTGAGTCAGTAGTCAAGCTCTGGAGGCAAGCTTTGGCTTCGTTGACTTTTTCTAATGTATAGTCAATAATACTTTTAGTGGCACCATTATGACTCACTACTGGCAGACCTACAGGTGGAATATTAGGAGAGGTAACTCCTTGTTCCTCAGGTTGAGAGCATGGATCCTTCATGTGATAACCTTTCAACTTTGAAATTTCTTCAGCCTTGCAGTCCATTTTTTGTCTGGAAACCGTATTGTCCACAATCTGTAGAACCTTTTGTACCTCGCTTAAGTTACTGTTCATTGTGGGAAATCCAAGTAAAGGGGCTTCCATCCCTACACCTAAGTGCTGCATTGGACTCTGAGCAGACGGATGCACTCCTAACGGGCTGGTGGCTCCAAGTGCACCATTCATAAAGGGACTAGCGCTGCTGAACCCGTGTGTGGCCATAAGAACTTTATAGTCATTGAAGTCTAGTGGTTCTGTTTTAATTTTAAGTAAGCCTGTTTGTTCAGACATACTGAGTGGTTTTCCATTCTCCAATTTGTTTCTTAACTGGGTAATGGCTGAATTAGTAGGAGAAGAAGAAACAGAATTAGGAGAAGAACCCGTCTTGATATTATTTCTCATTCGGCCATTTACAGAGATTAAACCAATACATTTCTTGCTGCTGATGTGTGAACTGTAGGAACCGGAATGGGAGAAACGTTTCTTGCAGTTTGGGCACTCGTATGGTTTTTCACCTGGAATGACAATTAGAGTTAACATTATATTTCTTTGATTAAGTAATAACTACAATTGTCTATCAAAAAAAGAATCTGTAAAACCAAAGAATCTGTAAAACACAATGGGGTACATAGATTAGAATTATGTGGCCACAATTGTTTCTGGGCTTTATCTACCCTAGGAGGACATGATTCAAAATGTTTGCAGTGGAAGGTGAGGGCTATACCTTTTTCAGCCAAGACCCCAAATCTTGTCTTGCCATCGGCAGCCTCCTTTTAATCATAGTGTCAGATTAATGTGTGGTCAATAGCACAATAAAGATGTCCCAGTATTAAAGGGAAGGATGGCCATGGCTTTTATCAATTCTTCAGAGATTCCATTGATTCTACCAATCCAGTTAGTCCTCTGAATGGCATCCAATGTGGTAATAAAATGCTTGGCAGAACTATCATAATAGTTATAAAGGAGAAATCTCAGTGGTAGGATGTTGTTTTGTAACATACCACTCTCAGGAATAAAGGAATATGTATGGTACAAAAGCTCTTTTCCAAAAGTCTTCAATTTTTTTCTTTCATGGTTAAGTATCAAAAATGAATATTCTTCAGAATTTGACATTGGAGCTTCTTCAGGTCAACAATATTTAACCTGTAGAAGGGTTATTGTTGTTGTTTTTTTTTTAAAGGAAAAAAAAGAAGCTTCTAGATTTTGTGATAAATCAAAGAATTTATGGGTTTTTTAAAGACCTATAAGCATTCCTCTTCTTGCTTACTACCAAGATCATGCTTTTGGTGGTAACATAGTCTCATGGAGACAAAACAGGCACACATCGTGTAGGAAATAAGTGGGGAGTTCCAAAAAGCTAAAAGAAAGATTGTGTAAATTTTAAGCAATTTTTTAGACTCTCCTGATGAAACAAAATGCAAAGGTGAGCACCAGCACCCCTGCTACTCACCACTGTGAATTCGCAGGTGTTCTTTCAGATGGTGTTTATATTTGAAGGCCTTGCCGCATTCGGTGCATTTGAACTTGCGATTACCTGCTCCTTGGGTCAGCATTTGGTGCTATAAAAGGAGAAAGACTGACCTCAGTTTTGTGCAGAAGGAACAAAGGAAATTTGCTACAAATATTTTTAAAAGGCCTCTTTTTTTTCAGACAGGCCAAAAGGTTTGAGTGGATGTTTCTTTATTTGCCCAGTCTTTCAGAGTTGCAATAAAAGTGATAATGTTGGCAATAAAATTGAAACAAATAAAAAAAAAGTGCTTTCACATGCGCATCGGACTACTTGCTTTAGAATTATCTCTGTAGTATCTCTCCCAAAATGTTTCTCTAAGCCTTTCGAGAGGAGAAAGCATAATTGTGAACATGTTTGTGGTTCTCTGTGTTTATTGAGATTCGAAAATCTGAAGATTTCCTGATGAAGGCAACTACTTTGTCAAGAAAAAAATAAATATTATCCTGAAAATTCTAAATAGTCTCCCCAGTAAGTCCCCTCACACTAACAATGAATTTTATTTTCTGTATCAGGGTAAAAGTGTGTCTTACACTGAAGCAAAACCAAATCTGAAGAAGAAAGAAAAAAAACTCACACAAACAAAAAACAACCCCTTCACTATAAACATTTCATTACACGATAAGCATTTAAAGGGCTCCTTCACTGTGCTAGGAGCAAGTGTAAACCCTCTTTTTCCTGAGGTGTTGCATATCAGATTTGATTCATTATCAAATGTAAGAGACAACATCTTGAGCATTTTTATCACAGGCCAGTAGGAAAGACTTCAACGACTTTTCATTTTTCTTTCTAGTACTGTGCTAGGGAGTAGGGACTAAAAAAGAAAAAAAAGTTTGCTGAAAAGACAAGTTAAAAGCAGCGAAGATATAATCAAACACAGCTGACCTTTTTGAACAAGGAAATAAAAAGCACTGTGACTTCGAATTCTGAAGGGAAAAAAAAAAAACAGTCATCCACTCTGGATGCTCAAGGTAGGAGGTCAGCCTTTTTCAAGCAGCAATGACACAAAAGCCTTTTGCAAAAAAGACAGCACAGAAACGGTATGACAACTGCTAGGGTGTGCTGAATCTTCCCACATTCCTAGTGAGACAGATGGTGTTACATGGGACACAGGGAGGTTTGTTCAAACAGCAGCAACCTTCAAAGATCAAGCGGAGCCCAGCCCGCCGAGCGCCATTGAGGGACCAGCGCTCATATGTTGCTGAGTTGCATAAACAAACAGCAACAGCTGCTTTGTCTCCCCCCACAGCCCTCAGAGGACTACTATAAACTTTAGTTGTGCCACTGTTAATATGATACAATCATTTTAATTTACTAATTGTAAATGCCATGAGCAAATGAGGGGACTTTTCAACACCAAAGCTACCATTCATAATGCGCCAACACAATCACACTTCTGCATGTGAAATTTAAAGCAGTTATGCTAGATAAATATCCAGGCCCTTTTTCCCTTAGACTTTGTGTGCGTAAAGGAAGGGGAGGTAAACTGTTACATAAGTGTAGCTATGCAAGCTACACTTGTAACTGAACATTAAAAAACATTCAGGTGACAAGCCCAATCAGATATAAATGGAGTGATTTACACCAAATGTTCTCTTAAAATAGTAAAATTCCATAATACAGTATCATCATTATTGCTTGTGTTTGCTTACTCTCATTTTCCTTAGTCAAAGAAAATAAAGCCCATAAGAAACAAAAGTAGAGTAGCATATCCTGTTTAATAATTTTTAAAACAGATATGGTGGTGAGGCTTATCTAGGGGGATTCCAGCTCGAAGAGCCAGGTGCTAGGACGTAGACACGCCATTTCTGTGACCACCCGAATACGTCATCATATCAATGTGCAGTCGATTCTCCCAGGAGGACAGAAAGAGCAGCTTTGCTAAAGCATTGAAGAGACACTGTGAATCAATCCTACCCAATCATTTTAAGGCTTTAAGAAGCTTTGCTTACCTGTCAAAGATAGAGTTTTTATTTTTAACACAAGCAAGCCAAAAGAGGCCGAGTAATTTTAAGATTCAGCAATAAACATGCACATCAAGAACGGATCATTTTTAATGTATATCCAACATTTTAGCAATAATCCAGTTTATGTTCAATTTATGCACATATATTATATGCTTTAAAATTTTTTTCCTTAAAACACTTAATTAGATTTCATAAACTAATAACTACTTGTAAAAATACTTCTAAGTAATTGAGGTGTTATACAAGTGAAAGAAATACACATTTCTTTTACTCTGACTTAGATCCTATATGGAAAAAAATTCCCCCAGTAAAACTGGGTGAAAAATGGAATTAAAATTGCTGAGATATTTAATAATGTATAATTAAAATGCTACAATTTCATTCACTTTTTGTGGAACATAAAAATGAAACTAAAGTCAAGTTAAAGTGCAAATAAAATTTCTAAATTAGAAATTAACACACTCATTCGATCGTGAACATAAGACTATTAAATCATATTAGAAGAGACCATCAAAAAATCATTTAGACCTCAATTAAAGCTATTACCATTAAAAGATCTGCATCTTCAAAATGCCATGAAAAATTAATAATGATTGCCAATCAAAGCAATATCGTTTCTCTAAGGGGTTATTATAGAAAGGAATCACTTAAAACCAACCCCCCACCTGATCTGTCCCTGGCTTGTGCGTCACCATATGCCGCTCGAGCTGGGTGCGGTAGGCAAACGTGTAGCTACACAGAGGGCAGGAGAAGTTCTCCTCATTCTTCTCGTGGCGGTACTTGATGTGCTCCTTCAGGGATGTCAAGCGCTTGTAGCCCCGGTCGCAGTAGGGGCAGGTCAGCAGTTGGGCAAAAGCATCTGGAGTTCCAGGTGGCAGGTCTGTAGCCCAGAGACAGGAGGGAGAGAAGCGGGCCAAAAGGTCAGTAAATCAATGGCAGCTAATGGGCTGGCTGCCCGGGATGGCATGACAGGAATCAGGGCAGTCTGTGCACGCGAGTGCCATCAGCGCACCCAGCCCCGCGCACCCGGGACAGACTTGTCGGAATCAGCTCACACTGCGCTGGGAAATTAATTAATTACTTGAGCTTTGGGGGGGCAGGGGAGATTTAAACGGCTGATAAATGAGGAGCTTCTCTTGAGGTGACTGACAGTACTTAGGAAACCTGGGGTCACAAATGACTCAGGAATTCACAGTGTGAAGGAGCTTGTCAGGTGCCCCTAAAGAACAAAAGGTTAGGGTCAGTCTTTCTAAACTTTGGTGTGTGTGTATGTGTGTGTTTGTTTTTTTGTTTTCTTTCTGCCTTGAAAAGTGAAATATTTCAGAAAGATGGGAATCCATTTAGATATTTTTATCTCGTAGAAATAGGCTCTAATTGTTCTTGTTCTTTATTGGATGTACAAATGACACAAATTTGCTGACAAAAAAAATTTCACAATACCCTAAAATTACAGTTCTAATCTTTGCTCATGAAATTCCATGCCTCTGCAGCTGTTCTTCAAATTTTAAGGTAAACACCCAGGCATGTAGTGCATTTGTAATTGTAACAGCTGCAGAGGTCAGTGGAGTGGCTAAAAATGAATTACAGCCTCACCATTTTCTTCCTGCCCATTGGCCTCGGGCGTGCCAAGGCGAGACAGCTCCTCGGGGGCCTCTGGGTAAATGATGGCTGTGTCGCTGCGCTGAAGGTACTCCTCGATGCTGACCGCGTGGACATCGCGTTCCTCCAGTTTCCTTTTGGCAAAGTATTCCTCAAAGTCTGCTGTGCAATTTGCATTCTTAACTGAAATCATAAAAGGAGAAGACATGTCTTTTCAGGGCCTTTCTCCTAGGAGTCCAAGTCTGCTTACATCATTGCTAGGAAGACACGATAACTTACATAAATACTTAGAAATACCTAATTTATTTGTAAGAAATGCTGCAGATGACTGGTTTGGGTTTATTCATATGT
The DNA here is from genome assembly GCA_027563665.1 of Antrozous pallidus. Classification (NCBI taxonomy): domain Eukaryota; kingdom Metazoa; phylum Chordata; class Mammalia; order Chiroptera; family Vespertilionidae; genus Antrozous; species Antrozous pallidus. The sequence continues at coordinate 72,872,738 of CM050508.1, read as the reverse complement.
AAAAAAAAAAAAAAAAAAAAAGGACTTTGCCTTAAGTTACATAAGCATGTTTTATTTTCTTTTTCTAGGGATACTCGTCCAAACAATTTCACAAATGATTTCTAGGGAAATTTTTTGAAAAAGCTGAACTACATTCTAGATTCATAAGAGGGAGAGATAATATGAGCTCAGAGCAACTTTAATAGTCTACATAAAACTTCCTTCTCTTTTAATAAAGGTATATTTAATTTTTTATTGTCCACTAAACTTAACGTCCCTAACCACAGCTACATCCTGTTGCTAAATATAAGCTTTTAACGCTCCACTCTGAATATCACAGACAACCAGGACTGCATACTCCCAGACAGATGCAAGAGGACAGATATTCCTAGAGAGATAATACTGGGACTTGGTTTTTAAAAAATCTTGGAATATGGCAGTTTATCTTTTCCTATAATTTCAATATGTAGTTCAGTATATTTTAAAGCTGCTGAAAATAAAATTAAGCTCATGACTGATAGAAATACAAGGTAACAAATGGCTAGAAAATGGCTATATGGCTGTGTGAGTTACTTTAAAATATTGTAATTATTACTCTATTCCCATGAAATGAATAATAGTTGTAAATCAATTTTAGCAACTTGTGTGACAAGACTGTGTATATTTGAAACTACTAGGTATATTTCTGAAATGAGTGGGGCTTAAATATTCTAAATAAAAATTTTATGCATGAGACAGAATTAGGAGAGTGCCTGTGACATTATTCTCCACTATAAGGAGGTGACAAAAAGTCCTTTGCTTTGTACAATTCATGGTGGTGTTCCACTTTCACAGTTTCTGAGAGCAGTTAACCTTGAGAACACCAAATTCTTCATCTCGCCTTCTCAGCCATAAAAGGTATCACAGAACCCGCTATACTGATTCTCTCTGGCAATTTGTGGCAGCGTGATCTTCAAGCAAGTCAGTCCATTTTTATTTTTATTTTTGGCTTTTGCTATTATGAACATGTGAATTATAGATGAGAACAGGAAGTGGAACCTTCCATGAATTCAACAAGTATTCACTGAATGCCTGGTATGTGACACTCATCTGGCCTTGTTTGGATAAGCAAAAAACGGACCCAGTCTCATCCTTCAGGCAGCCATGAGAGAGTTAATACAAGTGATATTGTCTCAAAAATGAATGTGACATTACAAACTCAAATAAGTATTATGAAAGGAAATTGCATGGTGGCATGGAAGAAGTAAAAGGGGGAGCTATTGGGGTCTGGAAAGTCAGGAAAGCTTTAATGAAAAATGCCTGAAATTTTAACTTAGAAGCTGGGGAGGAGCAGTGGTGATGGAAGGACATGGTGCATTCCAGGATCTGAAAGGACAGTGCTAGAGTGCAGAGTGAAAACGGGCAGCGTGGTGCAAGGGTGAAGGGGCAGGCAGGAACCAGCCCGTGTAGCCCGTGACAACCCTGTTAAGAACTGGGGCTTTATTCTAAGAGAAACAGGAAGACATTGAAGGGTATTAAACAAGGAGATGGTTGGATGGAATTGTGGATTATCTACATTTTTAAATGACAAATCCAGGTATAATGTGACAGGGATTGCAAAAGATAAAGGTTAAGGAATTGATGATAGAGACTACAAGAGAAGTGGCTAGATTTGAGAGATACTTCAGAAGCAAAATCACTAGGGTTGGAGAAGAACCAGGTGTGCCAAAGAGGATGAGGCCAAGATCCTTCTTTATGTTTGGTAGGTGACATTCAGCAAAGTAGAACCACTGAAATCCTAAAAAGACTTAAACTATAAGCTAATACATTGGATCAAATAAAAGAGAGCTGGGGAGCATTACACTTTGTAGACTATTAAACTAAGTGCTAAAAACTCTAAATATAGTGATCTCAAACCTTTCTCTTTTGGCACTCCAACTTCTGATAATTTTAACAAGAGCAATGGTATGATTCCAAGACCTATATGTCCTTCAAATAAAGCTTTGGAAGATGCAATAGTGGATTAATAACTTATATCTTAAAATTTGGCTTAAGTCTTTTCTTGGAATCTTAGAATCTTACACCTGAAATACTTTTTTAAGAAGAATAAGTCAGATCACTGTTCCACTGGTATACTCATGATGCTGCGGATGTTTCCCAAAACATACTTATCGGTGATGATTGTGATGGTGCCATTTAACTTGCACCATTAAGTCACTAGAAAATATGAAGCAACTGCTGATCAACACAAACTATCTGTCCATGGTTTGGGTTAATAAAAATCACTTCAGATCTATCAAAACCTTTTGTTTTTAAGTGCAAGAAAAAGATAAAATGGGAAAATGGCAGATCCAAGGAGAACTTGTTTTGAGCAGCTTAAAGGATTTGACCAATGACTGACTTCTTTTTCAGGACTCTGGCAGTAGAAAGTAATGCAATAGCTTCCTTCTGAACCCCTGATCTATTCAAAATGTTAAATGTTCAAGACATGACTTATTACAAGAGCATTGTCCCATTTAAAGGTCCTTATCCTAATAGATATGATAGACGTACATTTAATATCCTAATTTTATCTTGATATTTCAGCAACTATTTGAATTATCTGGCTATTTTTGCATGAATTTTGATTTGCACATGAATGTTTCCATCAGAAATGTAATCAAATGCAAATTAATTTGGATTCGCATTAATAGCTTTTTGGCTTAAAGGGAGGGAAATTCTGATTTTTCTGGATAGGCAAACTAAACCGCATCTAGATACACCACTGGTGTTTGGAGAGGCCATTCACTTGCTAGATCAAATATGGTCATGCTAGATTTCTAGGTCAAGTGACATGGAGACAAAAAACATGAAATCATAGGCTTTCTTTAAGAATCGCCTTTGATTATCTTTGTATCATGATCGAGGATGTTGCCTAGCAATTAGTAGGCTCTTAAAAATCATTTATGGATTACATATGGAATAAATTATGTCCTTAACACTAATATTGATGTAGAAGTCTTCTAGTCAAAGGAAGCATAAGATAAGATACCTATAGTTGAGCTAGAAACTTAGGCCTACTATTCAAACAATTGTAGAACAATTATGTGATAAACTGTAGTGGCAATCATAAATACTTGTAAGAGATCATTTGATAGGGCCCACATAAGTATTCAAAAAAACTTTCATGAAGAAGATAGCACTCAATCATTTACTTCTATTTGTTCCATCAGGACTTTGCTTCATGTGTTATAGGAATGCTATTAATTATACACTGAATGGGCAGATTATTATGATCTCTGAATGCATAATAATCTGCCTGCCCACTCAGTGTATATCCTATATAATAAAAGGTTAATATAAAAATTGTCCCCTCGACCTGGAGTTCGACCAGCAGGTAGGCCGGCTAACTGCCCATGTCCCTTCCCCCTGGCCAGGCTGGCCAGACCCCCCCATCTATGCACAAATTCATGCACTGGGCTTCTAATATCTGTATCTATATCTATCTATCTATCTATCTATCTATCTATCTATCTATCTATCTATCTATCATCTATCTATCTATACACACACACACACACACACACACACACACACACACACACACACACACACAGAGTGGCCAGAGATCATAATAATCTGGCCACTCAGTGTATATTTTAATATCTAGAGTCATTTAAGTGGGCTTGAGCCTAGTCTTCCATGAATTACATATAACCATCATGGATATAATGTGGCTTTTGCCTGGTGCTGCTATGGTTTTCCTGCCTTAAACCACAATATTCTTCTTTGCCTGGAACGAATCCCCATTTTCCCTGTTGCCAAGTCTTATGGTACCCAAGACAGCTGTCATGTTATTGCATGATCTTGTTCCCCTAGTCACAGTGAATTAAGCTGCATGAAAGTAGACTAATCTGAGTCCTCCATGCAACAGGTCATAAGGTCCAGGGGTACCTGAACCAATCCTTTCCCAATGATTTTAGGACTTTGTTCCAAAAAGAGCATCAAATAAGTTTATTCCTCACAAGTGACTATAGCTATAAAATGTACAACCAAGGAATTGATATATCCCATGTAGAATAAGACTGATGAAGAGAGAGGATGATGCATGTAAACATAGAGAAGCAGAGACAAAGAGCAGGTCCAGACAGGACATTCTTGGCTGTATTTGTTTCTGAGGTCAAGGTGGAGCTCTGTGGTCCACCTCCCTAAATTCTGTGACCCTGGACACCCCCTTTTCTAACTTTAGGTCTGAGCGTTTTAGTCTCTTAGACCCCAAAGCAGGCTAATTGCTATAGTAGAACAATGATGAGGTTACATTTTGGTTATTCTCAAAATTGTTGAGAGAGATGAGGTTTTGATTAAATTTGAAGTTTGCAGTTTTGGTTTCTGTAAAGATTTTGGAATACTGTATAGTGGACACAGGAATGAGGTAGAAAATTGGCTAAAAATTATAAAATATCCCCCTGCATTTTTCTAGTCTAAAATCAACCTAATTTTTCTTTTCTTTCTTTTTTTTTTTTCTAATCCTTTTCACTCCTTGGTCTCCTAGGAAGAACTGCCAAAACACACGCATAAAGGATATTTGCATGGTATTTATGATCAAACCATAATAAAATTCGCAAGAAGCCTCAAGTAATTTCTTCCCATACCTTCTCCAGAGGTTTTGTATTTAGTCCTAAAATTTACCCTAAAGTCTTGCAAATATCTCAACCTTCCTGAAGGTCAAGTAAACTTTCTCTGTCTAAAAAAGGAATTTTATTAATTAAAAATGTTTCCTCATAGCCACATATATTTTATTATTGTTAGGTTAAATTTCTAGGTCCCTACAAGTGAAAAAGCCTCAAATTTCTTGTAAATATGATGGTCTCTCTCTCACTAATGCTGCTTATCAATAATACTTTCATAAATGCCTTCATGTCTAACTTATAATAAAGATGATATTTTTATTTTTTTAAATGTACTTTTAGAGAGAGATAGAAATATCAATGATGAGAATCATTGATTAGCTGCCTCCTGAATGCCCCCTACTGGGGATCGAGCCTGCAACCCAAGTATATGCCCTGACTGGAAATGAAACCATGACCTCCTGGTTCATAAGTCAATGCTCAATCACTGAGTCACACCAGCCAGGTGAGATTGATAATGTTAGATAGATGATAGTAGTTATCACTATGGACTGATTTTAAAAATTATCGACTAAAAGACAGGCAATGTTGTCCTGGCCAGTGTGGATCAATGGATAAAGCGTCAGCCCACACACCAAAGGGTCACAGGTTTGATACTTGTTCAAGAGCACATACCTGGGTTGCAGGTTTGATTCCCAGGCCCAGTTGGTCAGGGCCCATGCAGGAGGAAACCAATTGATGTGTCTCTCTCAGACCGAAGTTTCTCTCTCTGTGTCACCCTCCCACTCTTGCTAAAAAGCAATGGAAAAAATATCCTCGGATGAGGACAAAATAATAGTAACAACAATAATAAAATAAATAAAAACAGTCAATGTTAACAGAACTCTAAATAAAAGAGATATATTGGTCTTCAAATCAGTCACAGACACAGCCCCCATAATTGAGTTATTTAAGATACTTTCTCAAAGGTTCTTAAAAGTGAGTTTTAGTTAGTGTTTACAAGTAGTTAAATTATGAGATTTAATCCTTCTCCTTTTCTGTTTTCCTCTCTTTACTTTTATTGCTTCAACATTTATTTTCTTTATTTGTAACAAGCATGGGTTCATGTAGGAAGACAGCTACTCTATTATCACTTGTCTAGAACCCAGCATGTTTTTAATTTTCATTAGAAATTGAATAAATATATTTGAATATTATGCTAAGCCATTTTAATAAACATCAAAATGAATAAATAATTCTTCTGGAAAGGAAAATATCTTGGAGGCTCTAGAAAAGTTGAAATAAGTATATGTAAAAGCCTGCATGGAATCATTCATCCATCCCCATGTTTAATAACTGTTAATTGAGTGAGTACTATTGCCAGAGTGTGGTTGGGGTAGGACGCAATCATGTTGATTAATAATTTTTTCCTAGTTCTGTGACTCTCATATATAGAGACACTTACATAAAATATTTGTGAATCATCAATAAATAGACCTATAATGCATATATGTATTGCTGGGGATAATATGTATATACTGTACATGTATATGAATACTTTCTCAATATGATGCAGAAATGATATATAATCTGATGTTTACTCACTTCATATATCCAGGCAAAGGGACTAGAAGAAACAATCACAAATGTAGGTAACAATTCATCATCTTTTTGAAAACTTGTCTCTTTATTAACAATCTTTTACATAGTGAGGAAATTATTTTTAACTTAGTCTTTTGTACTGAATTTTTTTAGAAAGAAGCCCAGCCCTGGCTGGTTTGGCTCAGTGGATAGAGCATTGGTCTGCGGACTGAAGGATCCCAGGTTTGATTCCAGGCAATGGGCACATGCCAGGGTTGTGGGCTCTATCCTCAGGCGGCAGTATGCAGGACGCAGCCGATCCATGATTCTCTCATCATTGATGTTTCTATCACTTTCTCCCTCTCCTATCCTCCCTGAAATCAATAAAAATTAAAAAAAGAAGCCCATGCTCAGCATTTGTTGAGGAGTAAAAATTCTCATACTACTTGTTTAAAGTTGACTAACTAACGGAGTATAAGCATTTCATCATAAAAAATGCATGTGTGCTTTGCTGCAGAAGGCTCCCAATATGCATATTGGTGCTAGACATTTAAAAACAACTGTGAGGGATGAGGAGGATCTTGTTCTGATTACAGGGCTATGGGGCAGTCCACCAGAGCCTCCAACTGCTGCAGAGGTGTGTGTAAAGCCAGGGAAGGCTCATCAAAAGCGACAGTTTTCTTCTCTTCTTGGGAATTCGCACAGGGTCTGGGCTGCTCTCTCCACGCCTGCTCTGATATGGCTTTCTCGGGGAGAACACATGTTCTGATGCCAATGAGAGTCCCACATGTAAGAGCTTTAGGAGAGAGCATTGCAGAAGGAGCGGGGAGATAGAAAGCTGTACTATTCTGCAGGATCAAATATCTCCTCAAACACCAGGAAGTAGCCCAGCCAGGGACAGAGTCTAATTTTAAAGTTAGGTTTATATCAGGGGATTGTGAATATCAATATTGAGAGACTACTAACCCTTAGACAGTTTCGATTGGTAATTATCCTACAGAAGCCATGCCTTAAAAAAATTCCCAAGTTAGAGAATATGTATTATCTTTCACAATACTCTAGAATCTAAAAATTTGGAATTGGTATATTACCACAAAGACTCATAGACTATTTTATTATATTTTAAGGGGTTTTGTAAAGTAAAATGTTTTTGCCCTGCAATTCCTTGAGCTTTTCGTGTTACAAAACATGTACGGATGCTAGGGCAATAGTTTCAGAATGTGGTCTTCAGGCTGGAAGCATGAATATTACCTGGGAACCTGTTTGAAATGCAATTGCTTAGGCTCTAACTCTGACCTATGAAATCAGCAATCTGTGTGTTAATAAGTCTGTCAGCAGATTCTGACACTCACCCAGCTTAAGAATCACTACTCTGGGAATTCAGTTCTCTGATTCACCTGGCTCAACAAGCATTCAGTAACATGGTTTTGCGAAACAACACAAAACTGCTCCGATGTCAGGTAGCCTTCCTGACTATTTCATCCTGAGTTCATACCCTAGGTCTACAGTGACTGAATATCATCTGCATATCTCAATTTTTGAACTTATATCACTTTGTTTTCTGTTGTTTACATGTCTGTGAGATGGCAAAGGCATGGCTCATGTCTTATTCAGATTTTATTACCAAGTCCCTGTACAGTGCCCAGCACATAGCTAACGCTCAATAACTAAATGATTAGATCAGATTCTGGGTCACTGGACTACTCATATTGGCTCAGCTATTTATTATTTTTATATCTCAATATCCTTACCTGTAAAATGAGACAGTATATGCTTTCTGGGGTATCCTTGAAGTTTCTTAATTTCATAATTTCACTTAATTAATCACCCTAATCAATTTACTCTTCCTTTTGCCATATTCTTCTAGATTAAAAACACAGTTTTCTGATGGATGATCCACATCCACAGATTTAGAAACTATTTTGGAGCTGCCTGGAAGGTACAGACGATGGCACAAGGAACACAGTGCGTATTGAATATTTGCTGAATGAAAGAGGGAGACACTCATAAAGCTTGGAATGTTAGTTCTTTTATGTGGGAACCCTTGCTGTGAAGTTAGCTTCTTCTAATCACAAACAAAGCTAATAAAACCATAGCATTCATCAGCCAGGAAGTGACAGCTCTTCTTGGTGTGCACTGATTATAGTCTGAAAATGACCCTTTCTGCCCAACCTGCCCACCTGCTACTTCTGTTTTCCCTGCTCAGAACCGATCTTTTCTCTACTTTAATTTTGAAAACTCATTGTAGGAAATTAACTTAAAAATTAAAACAATAGCTGAAACCAGTTTGGCTCAGTGGATGGAGCGTCAACCTGCAGACTGAGGGATCCCAGGTTCTATTCCGGTAAAGGGCATGTACCTTGGTTGCGGGTACATACCCAGTAGGGGATGTGCAGGAGGCAGCTAATCAATGTTTCTCTCTCATCGATGTTTCTGACTTTCTATCCCTCTCCCATCCTTTCTGTAAAAAAATCAATAAAATATATTTTTTAAAAATTACAACGATAATTTGCATGACATATCTGACTGGATGATAAAAAACTCTTCCATCATATAATAATATTATTATCATACAAAAGAAGAAAAAGGCATGCTTTATATTAATATTACCCCTTGTTAGGTGTTTAGGTACTAAATTGAATTATCTAATAAACTGTTATTGCATAATTGGTTAACACTATACATCCACTCAATCCTTGCTTAGAAGTACCTCATGATCAAAATTGTGTGGCTTCTAATACCAATACAAGAAAGTTAGCTAATTTAAAAGTTTAAATTTAATCTCCATGTAAGAGTAATATGAGGACTTGGAACTTTTTAAACCAAGATAATAATAAAGGTACAGAAAATGTCTTACTCTTTCCCCCACTTTCCCTGTGTTAATGATATGATTCAGAATCCATGCTTAACCACTTGCTAGCCTGCTAACTTCACCACTAATATTACCAATTGAGAAGAGTTATACCTTAACCCATAATGCTTCTCGCTCAAGCAAGATTTTGAATCTAGATCTAGATCTGTACTCAGGTTTCAATTTTTCAGTAGACACCAGGAAAGACTCTGTAAACCTGGACAGAATTCGTGTTTCTATGTGATACTTTAGGACTCAAATCCCTGATCCCATCCCTTCCCATTCTGGCTTATACTCTACTATTTTCATGGGCATTTTTTGAGGAATAAGCAGATCTGGCTACATCATTTTGGGAGCCTAGTGCAACATATCAACAGCAAAGCAATGTTCCAAGAGTGAGGCCCTTCAAGCTCAGTGCCCTGTGACTATGCTGTCCTGGGTATAATATAATGAGGCGGGATCCCAGAGAACATCCCCCTTCCACGCCAACTATAGCAGCCCCGTGATTTTTGTTTTCTTTTTCCATGTTTTCAGGTAAAATGTTACTAGAAAGAGGGCTAGGGTGACGTGGAGTCCAAAATTTCTAGTCTAATTTTCTCATTTACCAGATGACACAACTACGGTACAGTGAGGTCCAGGATTCATGCAAAGTGACAGAAATGATTTCCAGAAGAACTGGATGGAAAATTCATGTGTCCTCACTCTTAACCCATTAGTTTCCAGCTATATCATAATGACTCATTATGATGAAAAGAACGAGAGAACCCCATCATTTTAGTTTCTCATCATGCCTAACTGCTTGGTTATGATCTGAATAGCTTCTAGATGCTGAAAAGTTCACTATGACATTATAAATAGTTCTAAATAACATTAAAACACCATGAAATTTGTATGGGAAAAGCCAATGTAAATGCCAAATTCAATGTAAATAAAAGATTACATTTTAATTTTTTCTCTATTTTTTTTTTATGTCCCTGCTTATTTCTTACTGATTAATCCATGTCTAAGTATATCAGGGCAAAGCAAAAACATCATAAAAGTACTTCAAATTCTCCATTTGAGATGCTTATTTAAAATTTCCATTTAATATTTAAGAATTGTAAATTTCCTAATTTGGACTTTTGTTATTTTTAATAATGTTTCTAAGGGCACTCAATACAGAGTAACATCATGAAGCACCATGCAAAGGTGAATCTGTATTAACTATTATGGTTATAGTAAATAAAAATATCTCAAGTTTAATTTAGGATTAGAGACTTTATTCACGGTTCATTTTGCTTTCCTATCTCGCATATTAATTGTTTAGCCCCCCACATGCTTAATGATATCTACCTCTATGCATTCTACTTCTTCTAATGAATAAAACTATGTCATCTCTTGGTAATTTCACATCCCTCACAGCCTTGCCAACTGAGCTACTACTACTGCTTTCATCTGTCTTCCCACAAAGAGCAAAGAGGGTGAGTCAACATACTCCTTAATTCACATTACCCTTTTAAATTAGTATTCCTATTTATTATGTTTTTCATCATCTATTTGTTTATTCATTTATTCATTGATTCAACAAGTAACCCTGTTTATCAACCACCATGGCTATGTGAACACGGTGCCTACTGAGAGGAAATACAGAGAAGAGCAAACTTAACCTTTACCCTCAAAAAACCTCCAATCTCTAATCATCAATTTTCTCCTTATGTTTTATAACACTACCTATATAGCTCTAGTAAAAATGACACTCGTCCTCGTATTATATTTACCCCAGGCTGCCAGTATTGTCATTTTGGAAAACTTCATTACTCAAAAGGAAGTCCATGGGGAATCCTGACTTCATAGTGCTTTGACTTTCTCTCTAGTCCAACAACATGGATGGGCACACCTTCATACTAGGCTAATCCTGGGACAATTCGGTCTCTATAAACTGAAACTTGACACTTTCAATCTCTGATTTCAACTGTCTATTCTTTTCCATCATCACATTCCTCATTCCCTAAAACAGGTACTTCATTGTGATAATCAGGCCCTGACAAGTATTTCATCCATTCTGATTTTATACTTGTCTCAGTTCACGTTGGAGCCTGAAATCACTTCCATCCCTGTTTTCTATTATTACATTCTTACCTGACAAATTAAAATCTAACTCATTTTCCCTGCCCTTATAGTATTCAAAATGTCTAAAGAAGCTTTAATAATTGTATTGATTTATTTCCGTCTATGTTATCAAAATAGGATATTCTTTTGTGGTAATTGAATCTCCATACATTGTCTACAGCAACTACTCTATATTTTCAGTCCTCAAGATTCCAACCCTTTTCTCATTCCCTTACTGTCTGTCAACTGATGAGTTATTTTTCTACTTTCTTCAAAGAATGCAACTCATGTGATGTGAATTCCCTAAACTAGCTTAAATTCAACCAAAACTCTCTGCCATTATTCTTCCCTTCTTTTTAAATCTTATTGCTAAACATGTGTCTCTTCCCATAGCCAAGGCCACCTTCTAGAGCTGTACCCTCACAGCTCTTCTGATAACCTACTCCATCTGTCACCCAGTCTCACATTTTCAGCCTTTCTTTCTTGCTCTCATTTGCAGAGACATGTTCAGCAAGCCTTTGTCCTGAAGAGAATCTTCCCTAAAATTTACAACCTCCTGTCTTCATATCCCCAATAACTGATCTTATACTCTGTCAGAAGGCCTTTGCAATATGGAATGAATTTCACCTGAAACTACATAGCTTGTTGTGTTTCAAATAAACATATAATCCATATATTATTAACATAATTAATAAGAAGAATGGCTAGCAATGATTATACATTTAGTATGTCTAATACTGTGTTAAACATTTCTTACTCATCCACCATTGTTTTATTCACCCAATTGAGTGTAAGTTCTTAATGATAGTGGTTATTCATTGTATTTTTCATTATGCCTAACAAAATGCCTTGCACCTAGTGGGGTCTCCCTAAGTGATTAGTGATCTGAGTAGCTAACGAGGATTTGTAAATGTTGCCTTTCTATCATTATGGTTTTAGTTTTTTTCTATTGACACTAGATTTTTCATTCCTTAAGGACTGGAATTAGATTTTCTATTTCCTTAAAATTTCTTTCTTTAGCCTCAGCTCAAATTGGGTACAAAACAAATACTCTGACTGAGAGGATGAATCTAAGTACTTTAGTGGTTATTAACAAGTGACAAACATTTTATTCTTTGTTTATTGTTATTGACTGTTATCTGGGACAAGAAGAAAAAAAATGTGATTCCTGATGCTAATCAGTGACCAAGTAAAGAAAAGTTTCTGATAGCTTTCATCACCATTATACACAAACATTATAAAGACTACTAAATCCTCTTCCACATTTAAAAAAGGATCATAGTTAAAGATTATGTTAGATAGAAAATTAAGCTATTCCTTCTTAATCTTTATATTTTAACCTCAAATGTGTTGTGAGGACAGTGAAAGGAAACTTGTACCAAAACTGGTCTGGGTAGTTTTCCAAGATGCCAAAGGAATTTAATTAGCAAAGGCTCTTAAAATTGATGGTTAGTCCTTCCACTCTAAATTTCTTAAATAGTGTATCTTTGTTTTCTAGAGAAGGAGTCTGTGAGGAACGAATGTGAAGGGAGAAAACAGTTGAACATGCATTTACAGTATTTCTAACTGAGTAATGTAGTTACAATCTGACTTGTACATGCAAACAGGCAAAAAAAAAACACACACAACAAACCCACAAAAAAACACAAACAAACACAAAACAAATGAGCATTTAGTATATGGTAGGCTTCGTATTAAGTACTTTAAAAATGCTCTGCCACTTAATCCCTCCAGTAAGTCTTTGTACACAGGGAATCATTATTTTCACCTCATTGATGTAGAAATGAAGGCTTATTATATATTCAAGTTCATGTAACAAGTAATTGGTAGAGACAAAATTCAAATGTAGTTTATCTGACTTTAGAAAGGCAAACAACATTTGCCTTTCATATGTAAAAGCAGGTATACATTATTCTTAAAATATTGGAAGCATGTTTAATGACTATATTTAGAGTCAATATATGTAGTGACTTCTTGGATAATAACTCGCTTGCATTACGTAAGATTAAGAATGGAGATCTAAATTGGCTTTGCCCAGTTTCTAGATGCAAGGTGTTTTTCTTTATCCAGCAAAGGAAGCAACGATGCAGGTGGTTATTAATAGCCCTTTATAACTAGAATAGTAGATTGTCTGAATAAATATAACTTCAACACTTTCAAAAAGGAAACTACAGGGGCCTATTTGGGTCTTGATATGCACGTGAAACAGCATTAATGGTAATGATCACATGTACCTACCATAGATCCTTGTTACTACTAGCTCTCAGGCAATCTCATGTTTATAATGCTCCTAAGTTTTTCCATTTCTCTAATCTTCTTGGAAAACGGTTTTTTCACACACTCTTAAAACTTCTACTTCTAAATATTTCATTCTGAATTTGAATCTGATTAACATTGGAAAGATGTAAGGTTTCTTGTGAAAATACATGCTTTGTTTTATGTGTTAAAACATACAATTACTTTCATTTTTTAAACTATTAAAACAAATGTAGAAATATTAAATGAAATGTGAAAATTATTAATATAAATCAGAGTTGCAATGCTTTATGTTGTTATAAGTCAGTTTTGCTATGCTGCTAATCTAACTTTGTTGACAAAAGTAGTAATACCCTAGAATGTTGTCCTTTGCCTTTAACAAGTTGAATTTAGGAACTTAAATCCTGATTTCAGCCTGAAGATGCTGGAGTTAATCCCCTCCACAGGGAATGCCTTCCCCTACTGGGGCTTCCTGCTCAGAGTCCATTTCTTCTTCACCAATTACTTGTTCACTCATTTATTCATTTTATTAGTCATAATGTGTACCATGTGTATTCGCTGCACTTTGAGGGACACAGGGAATAGTTTCCTTCTTAAAGAAAATATTTTGGGGGGCACTTTTAATATGTATATACATATATAGACATTATACACATATATACATACATATATATACACACACACACATATATATACACACATATATGTATATACATATATACACATATATATGTATATACATATATACACATATATATACATGTATATACATATATACATATATATACATATATATTCCAATACATGAAGATTCCTGTAAGAATGGGCCTTCCTTCCCCTGTTTTTTTGTTCCAGCCTGAAGCTGCCTTTTCACCTTCCAATGCTGCCCAGAGGCCCAGAGTGGCTGGGGCAGTGCAGAATGCCTGCACCCCGCCCCAGCCTCTCGTGCCTGCATATGCAAATTAACCCCCATCTTTGTTGGGTTAATTTGCATACTCAATCCTGATTGGCTGGTGGGCATTGCAAAGGTACAGTCAATTTGCATCTAGTCTTTTATTATTCTAGATAATGTATTCAATCACCTCAACAATCAATCCTATGAGGTAGGTATCATTATAAATCTACCTCCATTTTACAGCTTGAAGGAATTGCTTTATCCTCATGAAATTAATTAGGTGAAAAGTGCAAACAATATACTAGTAAAGAGGAACAATGCAGCATGCCCAAATTAGTTATGTGCACTTGAGGATGGTGGGGTTTCAGAAAGGAAGAGACTGGTGTGGTTTGGGTGTTCAAGGATGACCACATGAAGGAAATGGGATGTGAGTTGGCCCTCAAGGGTGGGGAGAATTTGGATGATTGGAGGGAAAGGGAGAGAGCGATTATCGTGTCAAGGAAAAGCATGGGCAGAGATTCAGGTTGGCATAAATGTGATTCTTTCTGGCTATTACCACGAACTTGATCTGATAAGAATGAAACATTATTGGTATGAAATGGACCGCACTTAATATCAAAGAAGAATGTGGATTATGCCCGATATGTACTAACGTGAATTAAGGAGACTAAGAAGGAAATTTAGACAATGAGAAAAGAATTATTGGAAAAATGTGAACTGAGAAATAGAGGAGTGCATGAAGGCTAGAGAGCAATCAGATGTAATGGAGGAGTCTTTCTTGTTTGGGAGACTAGAATAATGAGAGGTGAAACTGTCTGATTAGTTATTTCAGATGAGGGGTCAAAGAGATGTCAATTTGGAAAGGTGAAAGGGAAAGCAAGTGTTGTTTGTCTCTCATTTGCTCCCTCTTTTCTTCAAAACTTCTGACCTAGACCATTCTAGGATTTATGGTAATAAAACAACCAAAACCCCATACCACTCCTGCCCTCAAGTAGCTTACAACTTAGTGAGGAGAAATATATCTGCAGGTGACTAAATATGAGAGAGAATGAAATAGCTCCTATAAGAAGACTCTCAAAGGAATGAATGGTTAATCCTGAGTTGGAGACTGTATGATAGAGATGGTGAAAATGGCCTTTAAGAGGGTGTGTCATGCTGTCAGGCTAAGAAAGCTCCCAGGCTAAGAAAGAATGAATGGCATCCTAGGTTGAAGGCAAACCACGAGCAAAGGCAAAGGGGTATAACTGTTAAATAGCCTTTCTGAGCTGGGGCATCTTCTGGGAAGTGGTATTAAAGGCGAAATGGGGTTAGATCATGGGAGGGCCAGCTCAGCTCAAAAGCCTACTCATTCTGAAAAAAATGGAGAACCATTTAAGGTTGAGTCTAAAACGAAATAGGGAATGAGTTACAATTATCCATCTGCCCTAAGTGTCACAAAAACAACTTCTAACTAACTTTGCTTGGGTGAATAAGGTATTAGAGAAACTAGGAATCAAAAACAGGGGGCCCAATTAGCAAGATATTATAATAGCTCAAATAAAAGATGAGGATTTAAAATAATATAAGTGATGTATGATAGTGTGATGGTAGAATTCATTGTGTTTAATGATGAATTAGACAAAGCAGGTAAATGTCAAAGATGAGGCCATTGTTTCTAGCAGCATCAGCTCCTCAGAGTGGTGGGAACCCTTTTGCGGCAAAAGGAAATGTCTGGTGATTTAGATTTATTTCCAAATCTGCAATCAGTTAGCTATGTGGCATGTTGTTTTTCTTTTTCTTTTTTGTTTCCTCAACTATCAAATTACAGTTAAGGAATTGTTCTGGAGTGTAACTTTTAATTTTAGAATTCTGTGATTCAATTCAACTAAACCTTCCCACTTCTTACAGATTTAAATTCAGCAGAATATATTCTGAAGGAGATGCTTTTAGATTCTAAAAGACTACTTTATTTATATAAAATTAAACTTTACTATTTAGTAGATTTGTAAAATTGAGGAAGAACTTCAGAGGTCTTTTCTTTACATTTAGTTAGGAATTAATTTTGTGTGATGAGTATTCAGAGAGAAATATTAGAGATATTGTCTTTGTCTTCCCTCTAAAAATTATTCCAGTTAATGACAAATTTTTATCAAAAAAATTGCTTAACTTTTTTTTTGTTAATCCATACTCTAGGATATTTGTTCCACTGATTTTTAGACAGCGTGGAAGGGAGGGGGAGAGACACAGATAGAAAAACATCAATATGAGAGAGAAACATCAATCTAGGAGAGACACGTCGATTGATTGCCTCCTGTATGTGCCCTGACAGGGGCCAAGGATGGAGCCTGCAGCCAAGGTACATGTCCTGGGACCCTTCAGTCTGTGGGCTGACACTCCAACCACTGAGCAAAACTGGTTAGGGCAGTGGTCGCCAGACTCATTAGTCAACAGAGCGGCAAACCATGGCTCGAGAGCTGCAGTTTGCCAACTACCGGGTTAGGGCAACTTTTTAAAAATGTATCTATTTCAGTGTCTACTGGTTCTGCTTTGATTAGAAAAGAAAAATGGAATCTGACATTAATCAGTTCCATATTCATTCATTAATAAAAACATTTATCGAGAGCCTATTAATTTTAAGGCACACATACAGACAATGGTGGTAGCCTGAGAAACAATGCAGGCTTTTAGAGTTTGCCATCTAATTTGGAAAAGACAATATATTAATTAACAGCACACTATAGCCACTATGGAAAGGTTAACTGATTTGTTCTATAAGAGTTCATTGAGGAAGATACCAGTTAAGTTGGGATGGCTAGAGA
This sequence comes from Antrozous pallidus, assembly GCA_027563665.1. Lineage (NCBI taxonomy): Eukaryota > Metazoa > Chordata > Mammalia > Chiroptera > Vespertilionidae > Antrozous > Antrozous pallidus. Next base: position 72,855,725 of record CM050508.1, on the reverse strand, counting down.
AGTTCAGCGGGATCCTCATCAGAAGGACTTGGATGAAGAAAAATATATGGTTCATTAATAAGTAATTTCAAACAGAAAACATGTCTTATTTCAATTTCCCATGTTGTTAGCATCTAAAAAGATGCTATTCGAAGAAATAGTAACTTATAGTTGGGAAAAGATATGCATTTATTCTCTAACAAGACTGAGTTATAAACTGAGGATCAGCAGTAAATTCCCAATTACCAAGTTTGTTGTATTTGGTCAGCATTCTTTCACAATTGTAGTTATTTGAGCCTTTTGATTGAATTGACCATTCTCTCCCTTTTGAAACTTCCTTTTTTTGCCTTCTGAATATTTCATATTTCTTCTCTCTTAAAATCTTTTTTCTTTCAATGAATTTGACTTTTCTTTCTACCCACCAGGAACCCTGGCCTCAGCTTTCTACTTGTTTCAATAAACACACTCTCAATTGTAAGTCTCATAGTCCCAAAATATTAAATACTATCTGAATATATTTGCATGACTCTCAAATATCTATAACCAGCCCTCATTTCCTGAGTTTCAATTCTTCATTTCTAGTAGACATTCTCATCTTCTCCTATATATTTATCTAACTTTTATATGAAAATATTTGTCTAGAAACCAGCTCAAGGACTTCTCCCAAAATTGGTTCTTTTTTCTGTTTATCTAGAAATAGCAAATATTGCCATATTCTAAACACACAAAGTTTAATCTTGAAGCTACTTTGAATCCATCATTGAGAGGATCAATGGGTCCATCTGTAAGATGTCATGTTGCTAATTTCACCACTGTCACCAACCTAGGACAAGCTTTTTATCACTTTACACCTGAATGACTACAGTAACGTCTAGATGGTTTTTTCCCCCAAAGAAATCACGGTAGTGTAACATGACCCAAACTTGTGTTTGTTGCTTTGTGTTCTCCATCAGCTGGCTTCAACTTAAAATGTCCACTTCATTTCCCATGAATTGCCTCCTAGGACCTGGCCAAAACCTTTATCTATTTTCTGAATAAATATCGCAGTTTCCTTCATTGGCTAACATACTCCTCCTTTGCTGAAAAGCTCTTCCTCACTCCTCCTCTATGACTATGGAAAATGGACTTAGTTTAAGTTTCAGCACCATCCTAAAAGCTTTTACTAACATGATGGGGATTTCTCTCACTTCTATAGTTTGAAATAATTAAGATTCTTGACATTTGTAACACATATTTTCATTTATTGTTCATTATTATTTTTTGAGTGAGAAACAACTCTAAATGCAGGCTTTTAGAGTTTGCCATCTAATTTGGAAAAGACAATATATTAATTAACAGCACACTATAGCCACTATGGAAAGGTTAACTGATTTGTTCTATAAGAGTTCATTGAGGAAGATACCAGTTAAGTTGGGATGGCTAGAGAAGTTCAGCGGGATCCTCATCAGAAGGACTTGGATGAAGAAAAATATATTTAATCTTCCACATTAAATAATAACTATGTCTTCTATCACACATACCCACAACAGTGAACATAGAGAAGACAGTCAATGAATACTCATTGATTTATTTATTGATTGAATACATACAAACTATAAGGAGCAGCAAGCAATATGAGAAAAGGCATCTTAAAGCTAGTGTGTGAACAGCTAATAAACTGTAACTGTGGAATAAATTTACTTTTGTGATACTCACAATGTCTATAAAGTTAATAAATTAGTATTTATTTATGCTTGAAGTTGAAATTTAATATTTACTTTTAAAAGAAACTGAATCCATATTTGACCTCATGAGTTGGGACATTGCAGAAAGTATCTTATTTATGGTATTTATTATGATGCTTTTATATAAAGTTATTTTGTCCTGTTTCTATCTTACGTGGTAAGGGTACCCATGCAACAGAGACTATTAAAATTAGAAACACTCTGAAGAAGCAACTAGTTCAACCTATTTATTTTTCAGGTGTAGAGAGTGAATTCCAAGGAGGGTAATTGACTTGCCCAAAGTCAGAAGCTAGTTATTATAAGAGCTGCACCTAAAAATTAGGATTCTATACTTTTCCCAAAGTCCCATATTGTTGAATTTTATTTTTGTAACTAGATTTTCATCATGTTTCTTATTTTATATCCAAGAAAGTGAATTAGTACCTTGTAAGTTATTAATAAAAGCATTCTAAAAAGAAGCACAGCCTGAGCCATTTATTGTGATGTTCATCAACGTAAGAGAAATATTAATATAACCTTAACTATTCACATTTCTAAAAGTAGTTATGTGATTTTATTTTATTTTATTTTATTGGGTTGTTTTGGAAGAGAATATTAATACTGGGCACTATGCTAATATTTGTAATGGTAGTGTGAAGGGCTGTTTGAAACACCAACAGTAATTCACCTTATTCAGGAAAAGAGATAAACACTGTAAGTCTGTGTAAATTTGCACTGGCGCTGTGAGGATGTGAGAGAAGATGCTGTTGGGGGACAGAACATGGATTTTGACAGTTATCTGGAGACTCTATCGGACAGCAGTAGCCCAGGAAAACAAAATACCACTTACTACCTGCCCACTGCCTTTTTTTTTTTAGCTCCACTAAAAAGAAGTAAAACTGTCAACTTTTCTTTACAAAATTATTGCTTAGAAAATATTATTTGGAAGGGTTAGAGGGCACTGAGCATAAAAGTAAAGAAAGAAAGAAAAAAGAACTCAGATGACCAATTTTGGGGAGCAATGTTCATGGAAATTTGGTTTATCTTTCTGAAAAAACAACACATTTTACAAACAAAATTACATTTGAATCCTGAATGACAAATATCAAGTGGTGGTTAAATGAGGCTTATTATATTCTGATTTTAAAATTATTTGTGCAATCTTTTAAAGTAAAAATTACAGAAAATTTGCCAAACTCATGATTGAAAAGGTTTTTATTCATCCAGTTCACCTTTCTCAACATTCATGGGAAAATGAGGGGTTTAAGGTATATTTTCTGAGTAAAATACCAAAACATAGAGAGTTCTGATTTGCAACAAAATAGGAATCTGTAATGTCTAATTTGATTGTGAAATCATGGAATTACAGATGGAAGGGTCAGTGCTTCTTTCCCCGACTCACTGAATCCACATGACACAGGGCAAATGTGAGCTTAGTGCGGTCAACTTCACTTACCTGCGCCATTGTTAACTGTGGTCGGGATCATGGCTTCCGGCCCCATGGTGTCATAGTCTTCCTTCATTTCTTCTGTGGGGGGAAATTATCTTTAGCATTTGAACATTGTAAAAAGGCTTACTATACTAAGCATGCCAACCACAGGAACAAGGAAGAGTCTTTGAAAGGAAACAGAGAAAAGGCTTGTTGTAAACCTCTAAACAATAGCTTTGTTCAGGCAATTGAATGAATCCAATAGTGCTAGCTGCACAAGAACTTATTTACTTTAAGCATTACTGCAAGCTGTGAAAAACAGAGGTGCTTATTTGGGGCAAATGAAGGGCTTTTCTTCTGGTGGCAGTTCTAGTGACAAACAGGAGGAAAGATATTATTTTTTCAATAAGAGTCAAAAGCAACTAGTATTTGTACTTACAAAGAACCATGCTAGCTGCTGTGCCTCTAGTAACCCTGGATATTTAGAGGCAAGTCAGAATTTCTTGTTTTGTTTTCATACTTGTCTCCCCTTTGTATGGCACTAACCTACACATGCATATTTTTTAAAGATCTAATTCCACATATCAAAACTCAAAATGCCCAGTTTATAAGACAAGCATTGAAAACACCTGTTTCACTGTTTTATATAACCTTTGAAATCATACCTTCCTTATTCCTTTCCTTACCTCTCTGCAAATATCTCCCTTCCTTATTTATGCCCCAGGAGATAATCAAAGTCATTTTTGAGGAAAACATACAGATAGAACAACAGCTCAATGTTCTGATGAAGATGAAGATATGTAACGTTAAAGTTGAAGACACATACATGATAAAAGGCCATTTTCTAAAATTGCAGTATTTTTTCATAGGAAGAGTGTGAAAAAGAGGAGGATTCTTAACTTTTCTGCCTGCCAAATTGTAGTTTATACAAGAGGGCAGAGAAGGACAGTGGCCAATACAAAATCCTCCAAATACATACATGGAACATGGACTTTAAAAAATTGTATCTTTACAACAACAGTACTAATGAGAACCAAACATGATCCAGTATAAATATTTCCAGTGGTAATTATTGTACTTAAAACAAGAGAAACTCTGTAAATGGGCCTCTGAGTTCCCGAATTTATTCTAATCATCCTTTGCTCATCACATTTTAGTTGCAATCATTTGATAAAGGAACAAGTTCTAGCAAATGTTACGGCCAAATTAGAATATATGTTTTACAATTAGTACCCTGCAGCTTGTCTGTTTCTGGTTTCAGAATTGAAAAGTCATGGGCTTGATAGCTAAAATAAATAGATGCTAATTTAATGCCAGTGAACATATAACAGTCAGGACATTTGAATGGTATTTGTTTAAACTGTACAACCACTTTAAACTTATTCTTGGCCCTGGATTTGTCTCTTATTGAAAGTCTATTTTCACAGAGACATTTTGCATAAAACATGTACAAGTTCAATATATAGCAAAATTATATTATCAATTGTAATAATTGATTGGTTAAAAGGCTCCCTCAGCTGATATTTTTATCAGTCTCTGCAAGGAATGAAATTAAGGTATTTCTCAGAAGTTCAGTACTAGATATAAATATAGCTTTTGTGTCTTTCTTCCTCGTTCTTCTCATGTGATTTCTGGTAGCTAAGAGTCAGAAGTATCATAAGTTTTCCATCTGAGAGATCAAGTCACTGAGGGGAAAACAGTTAACAGCATTTTTTTTTTGCATAATAGTGGTAATGTTCAAGATTTCTGCTGCACTTCCTTCCTCATTGTCATTTTCTTATGAAAAAGTAAAGAGAAGTTACAGTAGATGGTTGTTTCCCGAATTATTAAATGCTGGGTGCACATATGTGTAGTCGGCAATTTGTGTCTACTGGACTCTGTAGTAACTTGAGCTTTAACCTATTTTATCAAAGACTGTGCAACTGCAATGGTGTCACTTTTTACCTAGAATGCATTTTACTTCAATTTACTGAGCACCAACCTACTCTTTTTAAATACCAAGCTCAGTTGATTAAAATGAAACACTATGCCTTTCCAGGTATGTATTTCAAACATTATGTATCTGCCTATTTAATTAAGTTTCACGTGACCCGTACTCAGAAAAAAATAGTAATTCTGAGGTTAGGAATATCCCCTCTGAATTAATGGCAGCCCTGGCTGTCTTTCCGCCTCTCGCCTAACCTTAAACATTTTCCAAGACACCTCTGACTCAGCACACTGTATCTGAAACCACATAGTATATTTATTTTTAAAACACTTGTAAAAGTTTGTATTTTCCAGTCACCCTTGGGATGAAGGTTTGTAAAAATAACGGGCACTTTCTTCCTGAAGATGAAGAATCCTTGAATAAGCAGAAAGAGGCCAAGATGCAGGTGATTTATTTAAGTCTGTGTCAGTGATAATGATGTCATGGTTTCCAGCACACTGTGTCCACCCCATTGTGGGACAAAAGAATGTCAAGGACAATTCTAAACACAAAACTCTGATTGTGCTGGGACCGGAAAGGCACAGTTAGAACTCCACTGCGCTCTTCAGCTCAAAACCTGCATCCTGCAGACAAAGGACAGAGAGCCAGGGAGCAGGAGCAAGGGAGAGGGGCTTATCTCAGAGTGAAGCTATGTGCTGAGGTAGGACGGTAGACAGTCAGGCACCAGGGATAAAACACTACTAAATAAAACAGCAACAGAATTAGAGTTATTGTCTGTAGTGTGCATTTTGAACAATAAATAAGAAAAATATTTTATCAGGAGAAATATGCGTTATCTAAGAGTCAGGATAAACAATGAGTAGCTTTTTAAGACCAATTTCTTTTCATTAGACATCAAGGCACCACTTTTGGGACAATAAGAAAAATAAAGGACAATAAATCATGACTAATTATTAGAACCAGACAGGTAATAGCTGGGTAACTTTCTGGGTCCAAATAGCCCAATGAGATTAGGGATTTGCATTTTATTTAATTATTGTGACTCCAGAATGCTAGTTTATTTACCATAAAGGTAAGAGCAAAGAACAGCCTGTTCATTTGTATCTCAGGCACCATTAACTACAGGTGCTAACAGTGTTTGTAAGGCATTCATATGGATTACGGTATATTAAAACATTTAGAATCGTGATCCATGACCAGCACAGAAAGGCTGCGGTGGTCACACACTACCTACAGCTTGACATTGGTGTTTTGGCTGTTTTTCAATTACTGAACTTAATTTTTTTAAATTAAACTTTTTTTAGAAGTTTGGAGCGGCACATTTGTTATATCATTATTAATTATTCCTTTAAGGGTGGAAATTCGAGTAATTGCTCCTTACCCTTGATTTCTAGATATTAAAATTTAAAGCATCAGAACATTCATTCTTATAGCCCTGCATATCTAGTTCATTAACAAATATGAATAGCTAACACCAGCTCATTTAAATAGTATGTCTTACATGAGTTCTCGCCACACTCTTTTTCTGTCACACTGCTCCCAAGAATCATTGGCTCTTATTATACATGTAAATGGCTATCATAAAAATAAAAATTTCATTTAAGATTGTTAATGACTTCTGCAGCAGTCAGACTTCCTTTAATGATCATCCTCTGCCCCTAATTAAACGTATTTATCTTTCAAGCATCTTTGGCTGAGTTCTCCCTCATAGTTGAAAATCTAAAACCTTAAGACTTAATGGATATAACGATAAATGTTTATGTGTGGGATTGCTGCGATTCGAGAAACCTTCACCGAAAGCAAAATTGGAAACAGAAAGAGTACAAAACTTGGCACCGTATATTAGGACAACGAGAAAACAAATACACCACACTCACACTGCCATCAGTCTTTTCCTCTGTGTTTTTTTTTTCTTCACATTTAATTTTCTTTGGTTAGTAGAAGTGCTTTTATTTTTCTCCTTCCAGAATACCAAACAATTCCTCTGCCTATGTTCAATTTTTATAGTCTGTCACATCACACTAGCACATAGGTAGACTTTTTATTTTAATTTTCTATTATAGTTGCAATAGGTGCAATAGGTAGACTTGCCCCTATTTTCCTCCCCACTCACTTCACCTATCTAAAAAACTGCTGTTATTTTTATTGCAAAGAAAAAAACAAGGTGAGGTAAACCTTGATAGCTTTTTCTGGGTGCTGGGAAGCAAGATTAAGGAGACACAATGGTGAATTAGGAGTCATTTAAAAAAAATTTTATAGGCCACCTTCCCAAGTAAAGATGAGCAGAGGGAATTCAGGGGACTAAGACTAATTCTCTTTTGCTAATCATTTCACACCTTATGATGTTCCATGCTAAGTGAGCTTAGACCAAGTCATTTCCATTCACCCAGTGGCAAATGAAGTTTTAGCTTGAACATAATTTACCTTATTTTTATTACAGCTGGCCTTGGACCACTTTTACATCCCCAGAGATTCCCCACCAAATAGCCGGGCGTCATTATCAAGTGCTTAGCTGTTAAATAATAAAAAAGCTACCTGACCAGGTAAAAGTGTGAAATCACATTCACACTTCACAAAGGAGAATGATTAGATGGTTGGATTAGAACAGGAGGTGTCAGACAGACACTGCAACAACATTAAACTGGCAGCTCTTTAGTTGATATTGCTATACCATTTCCACACAAAACTTTCAAAATTCTGTCAGCTGTGAGTTCTTACATGGCTTCCAAGTTCTACCCTGAAAGCACAGATCTGGATCATGCTATGTGGCCCTCGCATCACACACCTGGTGCAGGTACTTTGTGTGATGTATGTCTAAGGTACCTCGTGTATGCAACGTGCAACAGCACCGAAACATAACCCCTTCCTAAGGTGTGGGTTATGTGATAACACTGCTATCACTTCATAATCTGTCGCCAGCTTTGGTATCTCTCTGCTTCGAGGGCCATGGGAAGAAATATTTTAATTATCTGGTTGTGGCCGGTCCACGAGGTAGGGAAGATTAGTGTAAGATGGCACCGGTCGGAGCCAAGTCGTTTCTGACACTTACCTGGACCATCTACAGAGGCTTGCAGAATGTCGCTGCTGTGCCAGGTATGTTCCACTCCGCCCTCCCTTATCTCATCTTCCTCTTCCTCTCTGGGCAGCAGAGCTTGGCTCACGTGTGGGGAGGACTCATGGTTGGGCA
>CM050508.1:72840000-72845000 GCA_027563665.1 Antrozous pallidus | reverse complement strand
TAGCCATTATGGGGGTATCCCCCCCCCATCTTGTTGTAATCCAGGTGCAACAATTCATCATCAAGTTAACTTTTAATCTGAATCTGTTCTTTCTGGTTTACCTTCTGGCCACCAATATTAAATCCATGACCACAGACAATGCTTTTCCTGCTCCCCATCTCATCCCCCCACTTCTAAATCCCTGGGATTTCCCTTTACATTTTTCTCTCAAGTCTAGTCAGTGGATTTGCCTTAAGTAAGTACTGAAGAAATTCTCACCACAAAATATTTTTACCATAGAAGGGCAAACACATAGTGTGTTTACTGCTATTCACATTATAAAATAAAATAAGCTCATTTTCCTATTTAGTCACATTTTCACCCTTTGCCCACCATCATCACCATTGGCATCAAGAAATCTTAATAACATAGCTTTGCCTTTGAAAAGAAGAGATTCAATTCTGTATAATAACCAATGCATACTGGTTCTAAATGAGAGTCAGGGGACAGAATATATTCGTCCACTGTCTGTTATTGAACTTATGATACATATTTTTATTCAGCATTTAAAAGCATACAACTGCCTACATAAGTTCTACCCAGTCCTTACGTTAGGTCAAATAAGCCATCCCTTGCATGTGTCTCAGTAAACTTTTATACATGTATTGGAGCTACATGGCTGGCAGAAACACAGACAGTTACTTCAAAACCACAAAGAAGTGGGAGCCCAAAGAATTCCTTTCTGCAATTCAATAAACAAGAGGAAAGATGTACTGTTTGCTGGCTCAAAATAGACACTAATTTTACATCTGTCTCTGAGGCACAGCAAAAAGCCAACTAAAGAGCAGTAATAAATGTCCAAAAACAGCATCAGTATCCAAAACTCTCCCAGTAATCTTCAGAGGAATTAATTACAATTCTGTGTAACAGTTGCATTGGCAAAACGCACCCATAATTATATACAGGTACTGTACTGTATTACAAAGAAATTTGCCATGTGATACATGTTTACATGATAATTGATGGATAAGATAAAACTATTTGCATATGAAGTGCATATGAATTATTGGCATGACTCGCGATTTTATGTGGAATCATATTAAAGTTTCATTTTCTCTAAAACTGTATGCGTAATATGGGGTTACCAAAGGGTATAAAGCTGATACTTAAATTTGCTTTATAGCAAATGGGCCTGGAAAGATATATCTGAATGTGCATTACTAAAAACCTATATTTAAAAGGCTTAATAGTTTATCTATGTAATAAGCATTATTTTCATTTCACTAGATTGCTTTATATTAAATCCTTTCTATTCTTCCTCCTAAGGAAACAATACTCATAATTGTATCACTATATGAACTGATTTTATAATCATATGCAAAACAAATAATGATTTCTCTTTATTGTCTATTGATATAACTTTTTTTCCCTTCAGATTTTTGTATTCTGGTGACATGTAATGGAACAGTAGTAGCAAAAAGTGACATTTTTATCATGTCTATACCTTCTGGAAATTTTTAGCATTTGCAAAAATGGTCTATCATAGCATTTAAACATTGCTGATAATTAGCTTGACATTTGAAATCCCAGAACAGTTGTTTTGAAGATGCCCTATATAATGTTACCTAACTAACCTCTTTTCATACTTATGTGCTTTCTCTACATTATTCAGTCAGTTATAGTACAAATAAGGTATCAGTTGGTAATGTACAAAACATGCAAAAGTATTGATGTTAAGGAGTGATACTTTATTTCACAGAAGCAGTAGTTTCACTGTTGTAAAGGGAAATTATATATGTGGATTAGAGACAGTTAGTTGTTAATCAGGTGGTCAATTGTGATTTCCTATAAATCCATGAGCTCAAGCTAAATGTGCCAACATTTAAGTCTTTCAATGCTATCATCAAACACTTATTAAATACCTACAATGTGGTAAGTTCAGAGGATACACAGATGTGCTGTTCTCACCTCAGGAAGCTTACTATCTATTTGGAGAAAAAGAAGCATAAAATTGTAGCGCGAGAAGGCATCTGAAGTCAACCTTTGACATGTGAGCAGGGATTTAAATACAGGCACAGGGGAAGTGACTTGTCTAGGGCCCTGCAGCCATTTGGTGGCAGAGCTAGAAGGCACATCTTTCAGTCACACACAAAGTATATGTAATAACACAAATCCCCAGTGAAGCCTGCTATCTAAATTTAAACTCTGTATAGTCAAAGAAAGGGAATGGAAATCCCTGGAACTTTTGGGGATTGTCATACCACAAAATGGAGATTGTCGCTTAATTTTAAATTGTTTTGATGATTGTAATTTTCAAGGATCCCCTTAATTTGAGTTATAGAAACCTACCAATTTGATCAATTACCAAACCTAACAATACACCCATGTTTCCAGCAAGAGTTTGGAAACAATAGAAATAAAGAGGCACTTCCCAGAATTATGAACTTGAAGACCTGTCTTATTGCCTCAGTCCCAACTACAACCCAAATAAACTCGATACAAATGGGGAAAAATGCTAAGGGATTCCATGTCTATGAGATTGCCACAGGAAGCCTATAAAATTATATAAAAAAAAACACTGATAAACCCTGAAGTAATAATAAAGAGGGGACCATCATAACACAAAGAAGTGTTGTGATAGAGCTACAAAGATTCGAGTGGGTGACAGTCACAATGTTGGTGTTATTTCTTCATTTAAAAATTGATTTGTGCCCAACCAGCATGGCTCAGTGGTTGAAGGTCGACCTGTGAACCAAGAGATCATCTGGTCAAGGCACATGCCTAGGTTATGGGCTCGATCCCCAGTAGGGGGCTGTGCAGGAGTCAGCCAGTCAATAATTCTCTCTCATCATTGATCTCTCTCTCTCTCTCTCTCTCTCTCTCTCTCTCTCTTTCAGAAATCAACAAAAATATTTTAGAAAACAAATTTATTTGCAAAAGTATCTTCAAGTAGGAGGTCCATGATGGGAGAGAATATACTTATGTGGCATGTAACCACATTTTTAAAATATCTCTTCTAATAATATGGCTTAAAGTTTAAAAGAAATCCTGTGAAATTTTATGAGTCATTTGGTTCCCTAAATCTCTTATGCTGACATGCTTGGAGATCATTTATATTTGAGCCAATATCTTAACAGCCTGGTTGCTTTCTTAGGATGTTTTTCATGTGCAGTAAGTGTTGAGGGGACCCTCACCTGAACCATAGCCCTTCAATGCTCCTCCTCCCCCCAAGGTTTAATCTCCAGGTACTGTGCAAGAGGCAGAATGTGGCTCTTTTTCAAGAATTTTTATCCAGTGACTTGTTTTTCCAAGGACTCTTTATCAACACCCCTTCTTTATCATAGTTAACTTGTTACCACTGCGCTTGAGTGGATAAAGATCATAGGACTAAATTCAAGGCTCAATTTCTCATTTCATAATGGGGGAGGGGGTGGGTCTTGCGAGAGGTTCACCAAGGCCAAGAAAAATTCAAGTGGAGATTTTTTTTTCTTTTTTAATCCTCACTCAAGGACATGTTTTTCACTGATTCTAGAGAGAAAGGAAGGGAGAGAGAGGGAAAAAACAACAACACATCAATGTAAGCAAGAAATATCAATTGGTTGCCTTCCATACTCAGTTGCCTTCCATACTTGTTCTGACCAAACCCGCAACCTGAGGCCTTCCTTGTTTCTGATGACACTCTAACCAACTGAACCACACTAGCCAACGTGAGATTTTCTTTCAAATTTCCACATGTGCCACTGAAGCATGATTTAAAAATGGGGAGCACTTTTAAGTAGATGATTGTCTAACCATGAGGCTGTACACCTGAAACTAATGCAAAATAACACTGAATGTAAACTGTAATTGAAATATTTTAAAAAATGAGAGTAACTTTCTCTATCACTTGGGGATGCAAGATTAATTAATGCAGAAAGAAGGGACCATGCCAGTTTGAAACATTCTCATGGAATGTGCTCTCCAGCACAAAACATGGTTATAATAAAAGAACTACTATGAACGTACTGTAGTCGGCCTTTATACAAATTAGCTTGGTCACTTCAATTTTTTATCCCAGGAACATTCAAAGGCATTAAACCCGAATTATAATTTAATGAGTTGTAAAATGTCAGCTGATAAAACAAAAGCAGTTTTGAGTATAGGGATAAAAATGTTTCCATTTCAGATTAGCTATGCAAAAATACGCATATTAAGTAAAATGAGAGAGGAATTTCTGTGATGCCATGGTTCTAATGAGGAGGGGTGGGTCCCCATTGTGGGAACATTGTGGGAAAGTGGCAGCCCTCACCTCCTCCCCACCTGCGTTGAAATCTTAGCGGCATCCCTGTACCTGGGGGAGCTCTCCCATTTCAGCATGGTAGTGAATGATAAAAAAGTTTAAATTTCCATAAATCTGCTAGGGCTGTGCATAAGCTCCCACATGCAGGTTGCAACATCTTAGTTACATAATCCCCTCCTCCGAGCTTATTTTTATCATAGGAAATATAAAATTAATGGCAAATAAGAATAAGAGTAAGGATCCTCCCTTTCCCAAACTATCAGGAAGAACAGATATTGGTCAGAGCATTCGGAACAGTAAATTCAGTTATCTTTCAAGAAGACACCATATCCCTGGGTCACAATGTTCTAAGTGACACGTATGCTTACCCAGAGATTTAGTATCTGTTTATTTTCTTTTACAAAAGTAAACATACTATTAGGATTTTCCTGTATATCTGGAACTCCTAATGGTTTTGATTACCTTATTTAACTCCTACCAAAGGAAACTAGTCATTGTATTGATGCCTCAGACACACATGCCCTCCACCTCTGATTTCATTTATTGAGTTTTTATAGTTGTGAGTTCTCTGCCTGAGAAATTTTCCCAGCTTCACTTTCTGTCTACCTCTATAATATGCATACACTCCAAGGATATAATACTTAGCTAGTCTGTCCTCCAGAATTGTTTAATTTCTTGAGATGGCTAAAAAAAGTCTAATAGCACCTTCATCAACAAGCCCAGAGTGATGGCATCCTGAGGA
>CM050508.1:72827500-72830000 GCA_027563665.1 Antrozous pallidus | reverse complement strand
ATTTGGCCTTCCCAGTGGGCTGATTCCAAAAAGGAAGTGAAAAGAGAAGAAACAACCTTGTCCTGGGAGTCAGACTGCTCACATTTTAATTTCAGTTCCTTTTTTTACTCCTTTATGGGTTTTGGCAAGATATTGAACCTGTCTCAGTGTCTTCCTCTACTGAACGGCGGTGTGTGTGTATGCGTGTGTGTGTGTGTGTGTGTGTGTGTGTGTGTGTATGTGTGTATGTAATAACAGTATTCATTGGGAATATTTAGATCAGTCTAATCATGTGAGGCACCTAGAGCTTGGCATACAATAAATGTTTCATAGATGTTAGGTATTATTATTATTTTTTTAATATCTTCATCCAAAGATATTTTTCCAATTGATTTTCAGACAGAGTAGAAAAGAGGGAGAGAGAGAAACATCAATGAGAGAAAAAGAGAGAGAGAAAGAAAGAGAGCTCAACTAGGCCATGGATCAAACCTGCAACCAAGGTACATGCCTGACCTGGAATTGAAACCATGACCCTTCAGTCCCTGGGCTGATGCTCTAACCACTGAGCGACCAACTAGGGTGATGCTAGGTATTATGATTGTTATTATTTGCTCAGTCCAGGAACAGTTTTAGGTGACAGTGGGTTCTACGTAGTTTTCTCATAATTTTGTGATTAGAGCTCATAATTTAGAGTACATACCAGCAGCCACTAAAATTTTATTCTTTCTTCATTTCTAAGTTTGGCGAAGGGTGATGAAGGGCACTGAAAGGTCATCACAGTGAAACATACAACATAACATTTAGGAGTTTGGAGACACCTGCTGTGGAAAAGGGTCACCCAGACACTAACCTAGGTGCAGTCCTGCACCTGATTCTTTTTGCAGGAGCAGCCACTCTAGTTTCAAGATGAAAAGAGACTTACTGAAAGTTTATGCAGCTAAGTGGGAAATCTGAGGTTGTCATTTTTCATCTGTCTGATATCAAAACGCAGCATCTCTCTGAATGCTGCATCACACTTTTTGAAACCTTGCACGCAAGGTACATGCTAAAAGGAGATTTTATGGTTTTTGACATTTATGTTGCAAACATTCAAAAGAGATAAAAATAGACTCCATGCTGCTGATATAATTACTAGAGGCTATAAAAGCCAAGCAAAAATCTGGAGAGGGGGCGTGGGAATAGTTCGGGAAAGCACATAAACAAGAAAGCCATGACACAAACTAGGACAACACACTGTCCTTAACTCCTTCAGGGAGCTCCCCACGGTCCTGGTGGAGGCCCACCACCTGAGACCTGGCCTTCATTTTGAACTTGAAAATCTCCTCATGTGCAGGCAGAGGCAATGCCAGCAAGCCACAGGTGGCTCCACATGAGCAGGTGAGAAATGAGACTAGAAGGGGGAGGATGAGGATTTGGTGCCCTTAAAAGAGCACATCAATCCTAATTACCCTGCCTGGGCTCACTGCTGATGTCGTACTTAGGTATTTATTTTTGTGTCAGGCAGATTAGGAGAGTCTGAGGCAGAGGAGAGGCTGTGCCTTGGAAATCCCAGAGCAGGAAAGTTAAGCAGCGTCAGGAAGAGAAACTGGCTGAGCACTGAGCCCGCCTTCGCGCTGCTGAGGAAGCCACGCCACAGGCACCTCTGCTGTGAATCCAGAGAAACCTGAACATGAACCTCTGCCTGCACCTCAGAAGGAAGCAGGCTGGGAGGAAGCAGGATTTGGAAGTCTGAGTAAAATCTGAGCACAGGAGACAGGGAGGGTTATTCAGGAAAAGGGGCCTTGTTATTTCCTCCTGGCTCTTTTCTCATTACCATTGTAATTTTTAAAATGTAAGCCGAAACCCATGCTAACATAACATCCTCCGTGACAAACGAAAAGCAATAAAAACTCCCTTGCATTCCAGGAACACCACTCATCTCCAACAAGCAACACCAACAACACCCAGCAGCACCTGTACTACAGACATCTTCAAACGCCCACATCTTTGCTTCTAGGTTGGATGTCAGGCAGCTGTCAGTGACTAAAGTAGAGACTCAGTTGGATCTAATGGCAAGGTGAAGTGTGGTCTAGAAACTTTGCATTATCCATTTCAGATTAAAACAGGTGGGTGACACAGAACTGGTGGCTGTTTTGAGCTGGCCTTGCTTTGACCATTTATATGGTCATGTCCTTCAGCAAACAGTGACTGTGAAACCAAATTCATCATTCTCCAGGAAAAGGGCAGTAACTGGGATAAAATTATTTCCTAAAGGTTACAAACTGAGTATGGGGTGGGGCAGAAGGATAAAAACATACAGCACATAGTAGCTTAGTACAGCATCTGCATCATTTAGATTCAGAAGAATGGGCAAACTTGCTTTAGGAAAGGGCAAGTGATATAGGGTGTTCCGGACATCAAATTTTTCTGATCAGATATTTTAAGGTGGTCTCTCATAGACTTGGGTATTAAGCTATGATGTATGTATTGTAGCGATTCCAATGGGCCATATATACTAATTTAAATCAGAATCATAAAAAGA
>CM050508.1:72777500-72822500 GCA_027563665.1 Antrozous pallidus | reverse complement strand
AAAGCAAATTGATTAACTCTCAAAACACAATTTATATTTTTTAGAAATGCTTCCCGTGAGGGAATTAACTTTATACTCTTCTATGTAAACACTATTTGTACTGCATATTAGAAGTTTAATAAAAATGATATAGCACCTCTCTGCTAGATTTATAATTTGCATAGCAGTAGTAAATATGAGAATTTGATCATATGTCGCTCTGTGTGATAGTATTTACAGGATTCTTGAAAAGAGGTTAAGTTTAGTATCTTCACTAAATCCCAGGAAGTCATTATGATGAAAAAATATTTCAGGGTAGCTTAGTGACCCCCAAGAAGTTACTGTTTTGAGTTAGAATCACAGGATCTTAAAAAACAAAAAACAGGTGGCATATTTTAAAAATAGACTAATATTTAAAAAAAAACTCTGATAAGATTTATGATGAGTGCATATATTGCAGTTCTTTTTATAGTAACTCCAAGATGGAGAAGTCCAAGATTCAGTACTTAAGAAGCCCATTTCTTAAGACTGAATCTATCCCAAGTTTGTTCCATGGTGTCTGTGTGAGTTTTTTTTACCATTTTATTTTCCACTGTGGAATCAGCTGAGGATAGAGTGTGAGGAGTGACTCCAAGTTTCCTTTGCTTTTGTCAAACTGTGTCACAACTGTAAAGTTATTTTAACAGAGTTTATTTGCCTAGGCATTTCCTTTCTCTGGTAGTAGTGTAAGAGAAAGGGAAACAACAGTTTAAAACCTAAGCCCTGTTGAGCAAGTATGAACTATTCTCCCAGCTCCCAGCCTAAGCAGACAGTTCAATGATAAGTTTGTGGTTTTTTTAAAAGCTTTTAAGAAGTAGTCACACATCTCTTTCTGGCATCTTTCATTTCAATTTTCCTCCAGCAACTGCAGTGGGAATTAGACAAGTTCAAAAGTTCTTATTTTTTATTTCTTGCACCAGTCCTGCTGACCTCTATCACAGTTGATGCTGACTCAAATGGGGCGGCTTTTGTGAATTCTTTGATATATGGCATATTTGGTGTAAAAAATCATTACCTTACCCAAAATACAATCATCGAAGTCATTCATATACTTGGTGGGATTAGCCAACAGCTTTCCTCGAAGTCACTACTGAATCCTCCTCCCTTGGTCACCAACACCCCCTGGGTTATGGATCCTGCTCTTGCCTAGGTGGCTTCTATGGTGGCCAGGGAGTAAGCCCCAGCACTGTATGAGAACGCAAGCAAGCAGGTTTCACACCAGCTGACACTGAGACTGGCACTCCCTGTGCCAGAGTGTCTCTGCTGACTGCTCTCTCTCATCCTGGGCCAGCTGAGGGATCTGAGAACCTACTGCAGTCAGAAAGAAGTCACCTGACTGCTCAGTGTCCCTTCTGTCTATTCTCAATTACCCAAGCTCTCCCAGCCACCAGCAGCCAGGGTTTCCCACTGCTGTCCTAGCCAGAGAGGAGTCCCCAAAGGGTCCCAGGAGAAAGGCACCAAAAGAAAATGCACTATCAGTTTCTGTAGCATTTCTATAATATTTCCATTTCCAGAGTCTCATGTGTCTTAGCTCTTTTCTTGCCCTACGTTTAGGAGGACCAGTTGCAATAATGTAATATGTAATAATAATACCTGGCATGTGTGCATGAATCTACTGACTATTAGATTAAGCCATAATTAACACAGAGCCTGCTCAAAGACATTTTCCACTTGATCCTCATAACAGTATTTTGAAGGAAGAAGGAACAATTATTCCGATAATGGTTTTATAGGTGAGTAAATTGAGACTCAGACATTTTAACTGATTCTCCCCAAAACTGCCTCGTGTCAGAATCCGGGCCTGATTCCTGCCTCCAGATCCTACCTGACTCCAGATTATATCTATGATCTTTTCATCACCTCTGAGGTACAAATCTAACATAGGATTTCCAGCTATTTAGCAGGGACAGTAGTGTAAGTATAATATCCCTGTTTATCTGATTCAGAGGATGCATCTGTGCCTGGGCAGAACAGGGAAAAGAAGAGGCGGGAAGAACTAAGACAAGGTCAAGGGTGACTGAAGTAAAAGGTGTAGGGAAAGCGAGTCAGATCTAAAGAAAAGCACCTGGTGTACAGTACGGTGCAATATGGTGAGTGAGCATTAGTGGGGTAAGTTAAGACCATCACTGAGGGCTGGAATAGGTTTTTATCTTGTAAAGAGGGTTTTTTTTCCCATTTTTATAAACCAAAGTTGTATGCTGATCTACCATATTCACTCTCACCTCCCAATTTATTTGAACATTAAATTCAAATGGATTCCACATATGGACAGTCAGGTATGTATGAAAATCTCATTTAAGTACTTTTTTGGTTGACATTGTTTTCTGTGCCAATTAATGTTTCGTTGAGGATGTGAGGTTGGGTATCCAATTAAAAGTACTGTTCTTCCCTTGATCATGGGGATATCCTTGAGGTGTTCATGCTGAGACTGATTAGAGAACTGAGAAGGAATGTCACAGATTCTACAATATTCTTGGAAAGCTGAGTCCCTTACTCTATAGGAATTTGAAACTGACCCCATACTGCCCATAGTTGCGGGCAATTTTCATTGCTTCTTTATTGTTATCTATGTTATACACACTCACCATCACCATCGCCACCACCACCACACACTACTTTACACTTTCCAGGCATTTTTATTTACAAAAGGAAAAGTTCAAATTGGAAATTTCAACCAAGTTTTTAATAACTTTTGAGAATTACTTTTCTATGTATTTTCATAATTGAAACAGAAACAGACTAAATAGAAACTGAATTGGAAATGCTCACCAGCATCTGTTAGGATCTGGGAGAGACTTGTAGCAAGTTACCTGGCTTTTAAATAAGAATATATTCAGTTCTTGTCAGCTGGGTAGGGATTAGTGGTATTGATTCATGTCACACTATTCACCTTGGGCATGACATAGACATACTGGATATTATGAGGCTGGATTTCTAAAAAAAAAAAAATCATCATTTTGTAATTTTGTTCACATTTCAACTGCTGGAAGACACAGTAAATACTTACATCTTATAAGAGAAAGAAAAAAAAATCCTGCTCTGAAATTTAAGTAGGCAGCCCTTGAAAGATCACTGGGAAAAGTCTGTATTTTCTCAGGTTTAACTAAATAATTTATGCATACTTTCACTTTGGCATGATGAAGCAATTTTAGCCTTTAAAACCCACAACTACTCAGGAGGGAAAAGGTCTGGTTCCTGCAACTTAAATAATTTAAACATCCAGGTGGAAATGCTTTCAGCAGTTCCCCTTTTGGAGACAAAGGAAGAAGATTTCAGAGTTTTGAGATACCAAGAATAAAGAATTGATAAAAGACATCACCTCGGATGCATTTAATTTAGAATAGACATCCTGCCATATTTTTTGAATGATGCGGACCAGAGTGAGGAGTGGGGTGAAATGTCTGCTTGCCTTCTGTTTATAAGTAAGTGAGCACATAGACAGTAACATGTCAGTATAGCCCTAAGTCCTACAGGGACGTAGATACACATATACAAATGGAAATAGCTATGAAATCTAATATAACCCCAAAGGCCATGTCAGCCCAAGCTGTAAACATTAGGTAACTACTAGGCATCTTAAGAAAAGCTGTGCTAACATATATTGTGCTTTATTTAATTCCTAGCTTCCTGGGTTATAGAAATGTGTATCTTTTGATACATAACTAGGTAGATTAGGATGAAGAAGAATGGGGGGGAGGGGAAATGTCACTTCTCTAGGACAAACAAGATAGATGAAAATACTAAGATACTAGAGGAGGTCTTAAAATACAAGTGTGCGGTATAATCTGCATTCTGAGGCCCTGGCCCCTCTGACTTACATCAGCTATCAGAACTGCCAAGGGGAAGTTTGCTCCCCACTTGCAGGTCTGTAAGTGACATACTTGTAAAAGAGCGTGGGACTTGGAACGCAGCCCCTGTAGATTTAGAGCAAAGTTTATTAGCAGAAAGTTTTTAGGGCAAAAAAACAACAAAAAAAACTTCCTGCTGTCTTATACCAAAAAATGTGTAATGGCATTTAGTGTTGTAACTTCTTGTGGGAAAGAAAAACACCCAATAACCCATACATAAAGCATTGGGTTTTTTTTGTTTGTTTGTTTGCTTGTTTGTTTTTCTTTCTTTTTTGTCTTTGTCACATCTGTATTTGATGGCTCATTAAAGATGAAAGTAGGCTAAGGTACAAAATAAGGTAACAAAGCTGAAGAGTTGGTTTCCTTTAGAGCTGAGTGTGATGACAATTCTAGAGGAAGAGTGAGATGAAATCTTGCTATGTATGTATTCTTTAAAATGAGCAGAGGCTCCATCCTTCCTCAAGAAAAAGAGGTCTTCCCTATTCATGAATATGAGCTCTCCCAAACTTTTGGCCCTGTGCATGATGGGCTTGTAACACACTGGGTCCCCTAAAGAGAGATCCTGAAGAAAATAAGAAGAAAGGTTACCCTCTGAGCCAACAGGAAATGTTAAGCTTGGCCAGGGCCGCAGAAAGGAGGGTTGCTGAAACCAAAGATCACGTCCAGAACAAGGTCGTTGTGTTAGGATGATTTCATTCCGCCTACGAAGCTGGATTTGTTTTTGCTGTGGTGATGTGGGTGAGGGCCACCTAAGTGACGTAGATTAGAGATATGGAATGGGGAAGAGTGATAGTAAACCGTGTGCTGTTCAGGGATTTCAGATATCTTATTCTTTTCAATAGACTTAAGGAATCGAATGTCAACTACTAAGGTATGGACTGTGAATGGTGGCCCAGAAAGGGTTTGAAGAGGGGTGGATGTTGCTGTTTTTTAGATCATTTTCTTTTCTTCCTTTTTTCTTTTTCTTCTTCTTTTTTCTTTCTTTCTTTCATTCTTTCTTTCTGGTCATCTATTGACTTTAATTAAGCCCAGCCAGCCTCTTAAGCATGGGAAAGTTGGAGAACATTTTTGTTTAAAGTGACCTTGTTCCCAGGGCTTTCCCTACAACTTCTCTCAGTTCTGTTGCAAGGATGAATTTCGCATTGCTGCTCTGAATCTCAGAGCAGGGTACCTGGCATAAACAGAAAACCTTCATCTCATCTGAAGTACAATTCTAAAAGCACATACATTTTTTTTTTTTAAGGAAAAAGAAACCTTTTTTCCATAATCCTGCTAGTTATACTTCTTAACTGTACTGTTTTAAGCCAATTAATTCCAATTTTAAAATAATGAAATTACTAGCAGAGATTCTAAACTTCTTTTAGTATATTAAATTGGGCAGATTGCTTCTCTCCTTCTAATTATGAATGTTGCAGTTACAAAAGAAACTGTCATTTTGATAGAGCAAAAGACAATCTGTCTGCCAAAAATGTCCAACCATAATTCTAAAAAAAAGTCACCGGCATCAAGAACATGCTACTTTGTTTGATGTACTGTCTTATTGGAAACCTAATTTGCTTTCACCCTCGGAGACAACACATAACATAAGTTTGTGTGACTAATTTTTTCTTAGAAATATGAGTAATTAGAATTAGGGGCCATTTTCCTAGCAGGAGTGGACAGGTTTTTAAAAAATTCAAACTAAGTGCTGAAGTTATTTTCTTTGCTTTTTAATAGCACTCCTAAAACCAAGTAAAGGGGGGATGCTGAGCTTTGTACTGGATAATGTGAGTCCCCATGTAAATTGTGAGCGATTGCAGAGCACGGAAAGGTTTATTACCTAAGGTGAGCCCTCCCAGAGTTCCTGGAGTATAAAAGCATTAAGCGTGTGTTCTAACAAAGTCATAAAAATCAATAAACAGGAACCCCCCACCTGGGCAATGGCCCCAGAGTTAAGTTTTATACATGTAGTAATAGTGCATATCAATTTTCACCACCCTTCCTACGCCAGCTATTACAGGGCCTACCACCACCGGAGGGACGGCAAGAGCCGCGCCATTCATCCATCCCACGGAGTTGTCTACATGCCAGGCCCATTGCATCACTATCACTTTTATTCTATCTGCAACTGGACAAGGCTGCAGCCCTAGCTTCTCTACGCCCACTCAGTACCGCAACAATTGCAAACTGTGTGCCTCTGTTTAAAGAGTTTACAAGTCCTCCTGAAAGAAAAACAGAATCGTTGCATATTAATGCCCGGACCCTGAAGGATCACACAATAGAAAGGCAAGAGACTCGGCCCTGCCACTGATATGTGACCTTGTCCGACTGCCGCCGTGTCTCTGTCTTATCCACCAAGGTTTAAAAAATAATCAGGCATTCTCAACAGCATCTAGATGGCCAGGTTTCTACAGCAACTAGTTATAACCTGCATGCTCCTTAATAGCCAAAGGGTTCAGAAAGCACAGGTCACCGTTTTATGACACTCCTAGTAACATATGCTAAAAATTAGGCCCTAAATATGCAGCATTTGCACCAGGTTACAGATATAACTACCAACATCATACTTATTTCATAATTAAAGGAAACCCTCCCACCCCACTTCCCCATTTTTACCAATAAGGCAGAAAATATCTCTGAATGTGTAACCTTTGTACCACATCCACTCTTCGCCATCATTACTCTGTAAGGGGTTGGGCGGGAGCTGGATTAGGGGGAAGACTTATTAAAATCCCAGCCACTTGTTGATAAAAAGGTCCAATAACTTTGGGGAAAATACTTCACTTGGGGCATTCTGTAAAACATAAAGAATAAAAGAAAAAAAAAGCCTCATTTTAATTATAATCCAAAGATAACTGCTCTGGAGTAATGAGGAACATTTGAGAAGAGAGCCTTCATTCAGACACAGGACTTGGGTGATTTTTTTTTTTTCTTCCTTGTAAATAGTTCTATTGGCCATAGTTTTAAAAAGGCTGGAAAACAAAAGGCAGCCCTTGATGATGACTCCTCTTCTCCCTTCTCCAGCAGAAAAACAAAACCAAACCAAAAAAACAGGAATTTTATCTGTCTGAGGTGGCCTTTGATAGCGCTCACAGTACGGAAGTGCCACTCACGGGTACTTAAAGCTGTGTCATTTGGGAGCATAAAAATAGAATAAAGTTGTGCAGCAAATGAGAAATTATGATATAACTCAAGTGCTGTGGCATGAAATAGGCAAAATGAGCCATCTAAACATTTTCCAGAACAAAAAACAACAAAAAAACAAAAAAAGAAAAAAGAAAGAAAATGGAAAATACAACTCTTGTGTGATTTCCACGAAGGTGTGCTTAACTCTTACTGATGGCAATGCTATCCATAAGCATAGTTGCTATGGATATCATGAGGAAATTAGAGATTTCTAGCAATACAAAGAAAGTGAGGCACTGCAGTTGTGAACAGCTGGCATACAATAGATAATCTAAGGGAAAGTGGCCCTCATGTATAATTTTTAACTGAAGAACTGTCAGGCCCCATTAGCTCCAATAGGGCTGCCAGGACCAAGATCAGTTTATAGGCGCTTTGTATTAGAATAGTTTCTGAAAGAGCAGCGTGAACACATAATGTGGGGATTCAGTACATTTAGTGTTTTTTAGAATTGTACACATTACTTGTTGTACTGACATCAATGCTCTCCGCCTATGTGTTCAAAATGAAAAGCCCAATAGGGTAGCAACTGCTATGGCAAACCATTTGTGAAAAAAACCCTTCTGAGTGGTTATATGAGGTTCAGAAGTAACCCCCAAAAGTTAAATGGGAAAACAAATGGTGGCTATTGGACTGATTATTCACTCTTGTACAATGCTTATGACTCAAAGGCCTTGAAGGAAATAGGTCAAGGAGCAGAAGAACCATACACACCAGCAAAGTTCTCGTTAGGAAGTATGGAAATTCCCAGACAGTGTGCAAAGGACGTGACACCATCTTATTGGGGAATATAATTTATGTATTTCAAAAGTGATAGCCAAAGCAAATCATAGAGAGAGAGAAAAAGAGGTCACCTCTTCCCCTTCAAGTTGGCCATTCAACGAAGCAAGGACCTGTTACTGGCATACTTGGCCTGGCCCCAGTTATCTAACTTAAACACGTGGCGGGATAACAATGCTACACCAGGGGCATGGGCTTGTGCAGAGTAAAGGAAAGAATGCCCACTCAAGGAAGGCCTTCTGGAGAAAGGAAGGTTGGAGCTGATGTACATACACAACACTGGGCCTGGTGCCTTGCTGCTTAGTCAGTGGTAGCTCTGTTCAACATGGGGTGAAAGGACCATACCTCATTCTGCTGTGTGATGTTGTGCCGTTTAAAATCACATTTGCCTCACTTCTCTATCCTTATGGAGAATTGCTTGTTATTGTCTGGTTGCTGCTATTCCTTGGTGTCACTGTTTGGAGAAAATTTCAGGCGCTTATATCCTAAATTAATGGGGTTCTTGGCATCCTCTTTTCTTTTTAATGTTTCACTGGTATGGAATTAATCTCTCTATTTAGGAGGTTTGTCTTTGCTACAAATATTAAATAATCTAGTCAACATCTTTATATATTTAAGTCTACCATTTTGTTATTTAGAGATGCAACTATTCACTTCCATAATTATAGCCACTTAAATAAAAGTCTACTAATTAGATAACATAGCTGGGCTTTGCAGGTATTATAGAATATTCTTTACTAGACACCATATTACAAGCAGTCATTAGCTCAGCTATAAAAGGGTTTAAATACTAATGTATTTTTTAATTTGCTTTATAACCTAAACAAGCAATCAATGTACATTAATAAGCGTAATGTTTTTTTTGGCATCTGTCCATTCATTGGGTCCACCTTGACAGCTCCAGCAAACACATCAGCAGAACTCAGTAACCGCAACACACAAGCAGCAATCATCAATGGTGTCCTCTCAAATACATATTATGTGTTAAATTATTTTTATATTGAAAGATTAAAACCTCCATAGCTTGCCATAATGTCCCCCTTACAGATGTTCCAGACGAGGAGTTTGATAGATATTTCCACCTCAAACACCACTGTCGAGTGGCCATAAAACAAGACTTAATGAGGTGATAAATGTGTTTACTTTTGATTAGGTGAGCTGCTTGATAAGATAACATGAAGGACCACTTTCCAAGAGTAAATATGTACAAAAATTGCTGGTCACTTCATTTTGTTGGAATTCTAGATGAAAGCACAGCTGTAACAGGAACACCTCACTCCCCAATACACCTTTCCATTGGCCAGTGTGGCTTTGCCAATGGAAAGAGTAACACTGATAGGAGACTTTTCTAACACCTCTGGGGACCAGGAAGTCTCAGAAAATCCATTCTTTGATTCTAAGTCTCTGTTCTACAACTTGACCACAGTACTCCCCATGTTATAGTAAAACTTGTTTGTCTGTTTCTCAATAACCTGTGAGAGTTGAGATTTTGTTTTTCTCATCTTTGTCTCCTCCAAAGGTAGTGCAATGCCTGGCCCATGGTTGTCAGTAACTAGTATCTTTTGAATATACGGATTTTGTTGATTTTGTTGTTTTCTAGGGACACTGGAGCAGTGTTTTGTAATTCTAGAGATCTTCCTAATGTGGTGGGAGCCTGATATCTAGCCTTATGTATATAAATTTTGACATTGTTCTGCATTTTGCCCAATAGGACAATAAACACCCAAGAGCCCTTTCTGGTAATTTACTCTTTACTTGTCTCCGGGGAACTTCCTGCAGGGTGACCTTGGCATATTCCCGATAAAGGTACGATGGTTTAATTTCACATAAGAAGATTGTTATCATTTCGTCCTAGACAACTTCCGAAAACGGCTCCTCTCAGCCGAACAAACAAACTTATAACTGGTAAAATCAAAGGAAAAAATAAGGCCAACATGACAGCCTCCCCATACAACTTGTCTGCATTTTAAAATTAAAGAAATATGAATACAAGGTAACTTATTCAGTGTCACTCGTACATATTTATAGTTTAAAAATTAGTCAAAGTGGATGTCCTAAGGTTGCACCTACAGGAAGCCAGATGTGCCTTCTGCATGTGACCTAAGACAGGCCTAGAGCAACAACTAGATAATTTCTCGCTCATCCTCTCCACCGCTGATCGGGGCGGCTTTCTGAGGTGAGAGAAACTGACAGCACTAACTCTCCAGGGCAGAACTTTCCAGTCAAGTGGATCAACGGACTGAAAATCTCTTATGAATAGTCATTAGGCCTTCATTACAAACCCCTCAAAACCCAGTTCTCGTTTCGCAACCAAATGCCTTTTGTCATCTTCACAAGGTGCATCATTTAATTACCAATTGA
The DNA here is from genome assembly GCA_027563665.1 of Antrozous pallidus. Classification (NCBI taxonomy): domain Eukaryota; kingdom Metazoa; phylum Chordata; class Mammalia; order Chiroptera; family Vespertilionidae; genus Antrozous; species Antrozous pallidus. The sequence continues at coordinate 72,812,331 of CM050508.1, read as the reverse complement.
TTTCTTTATATATGACAACATGTCAGATAGCAAAATACAGTGGATCTCCCTTAGGGGAGAAGTCTGTTAACTATCAGTATGCCAGGCTACGGTGTTATCTGAAAAACAGGCACCCGGCATACTTTTCCTTTCATTTAACTCCTTTTGCTAACATCTGAGTTTCTGTCTTTGTGTTGTCAAAAGCTAATAAAAGAAAGAAGGAGAAGGAGGAGAAGGAGGAGAAGGAGAAGGAGAAGGAGAAGGAGAAGGAGAAGGAGAAGGAGAAGGAGAAGGAGAAGGAGAAGGAGAAGGAGAAGGAGAAGGAGAAGGAGAAGGAGAAGCAGCTAATGAGAACCGTGATGGAGTCCTCCCATAACTTGAAACACTTTGAAATGGGTGAGCATACACTGAAAGCCTTTTCTGTATGAAAAAAAGGAGCAGTCAACAACATATAGAAAATGCAGAGTAAATTCCCAAACACATCTACACAGAGAACCACCATAGCCCATCTCTCGACATTTAAAAAAGTCAAACAATTGTTCTCATTATTAAACCGAGAATTTACTCAGCTTCTGACTTGGTGAACACACTGACTCTTCCGTAGTGCACCCGTGGCCTGATAATCAAGTCAGCACTGTATTAATAAGCTGAATAATAAGGGAATTTCAGAAATGTACAGGACTATTATACCGTAACAATAAAACCTCAAACGGAGTAAACCGGGCCAGTGCTGAAGGTAGGCGTCAGGAAATAATGAGAGCAGTGTTGCAGCAATGCACTCCATTGTGTGGTGGGGTAAATGCCTGCTTCTTTCAGACACAGAAGCCACATTACATGAGTCCGAAATGTTCTCAGAGCGTCCCTGTGCCGGGCTGCGCTAGAACCTGGCACTGGCGGCGCTGAAAGCTGACATTATGCTGTAGGATGTGCTGCAGGTGTGCAGGCCTGGGAATGCGCGCTAATTACATATTTTCCTGCCGCGCAACAATTAAGGTCGCCAAAATAATTGCCAGTTTCTTAATCCCTCTCTAACAAGACTGACATACGGAATGTTTTATTTTTCTCTGGTTGTTTGGGAAGTGTTCCTCAAGATTTGCGTTTTCTATGGAACTGCATAAAACTAATTCTTACGTTCCGATGTGCGATTATACCCATTGTTAAAAGGGGGATGGGGGAAGCCTGTCTTTGAGTCAAACTCAAATAATAAAATAAAAGCGAATATTATAACCTGGGAGGTGGTTTAAACGTTTTTCTTCTTTGAAGAAGGTAAATTTTCTTTAAAAACGCTTATGTTTTTACTTCTGAACTGCTCAAATCACGCGGGATGTTAAAACGTATAGTGTGTGTGTGTGTGAGGCAGGGGGAGAGCAGACCATAGGAAAGCACAGACAAAATAGGTGTCTTCACTTATTTAGTGGTGATCCTTAACCTTTTGGGAGATCATGGAGCCTTTTTAGGGTTTGATCACATGTATAGATTCATACCCAGGAAAGTTATCAGTGTACGAAATGTGTCATGTGATTTCTGGTGGTCCACAGATGCCTTAAAACCCATTAATGCACTGCAGGGAAAGAACCCCAGTCAACTAACAAACACTGCAACTATTTATACATTTCCCTTCATTCATCCATTTTTGCCTCCTCCGAGCCATCTGACCACCACATGAAAGGTACAGCATCCACCACCGACATCAGGAGCCAAGTTTGTGGGATTTATATTCCCAACTAAAACCCATTTATTGCGTTATTGCCCATTGTCAATTTCCCATTTTTTGCTGGGCTAATTGGCAGAGCTGAAATCATTGTGGGAATTTTGAGCCAGCTTACTCACTCTTGCCCCCTTTCCTACAAATCAGAAGAGTCATGCGTGCTGATTGAGTACTTAGCAGACAAACTGAAGTTATGTCAAGCCCGTTGCGATTTAACACCGGCTGAATGGTAGGGGCTGCAGATGTAACTAATGGGGTTAGGAGAGAAGAAGCTCAAGTGGAGAGGGAGGGGATGGAAGGGAAACAAAAGTGATTGTATCAGTAATAGAGACTTCAAAGCAGGGTCCTTTGGAAGATTTGGGGGAGTGTGATCTGGCAAAGGGAAAAAGAGGCACATCTGCCTGTAGAGTGGTTGATACAGGAGAGAAGAAAGGCCTGCCGGGAGAGAAAGCAGGAGGAGAATCAAAGGCAGGGAGGCCAGTGCTGCAGAAGAACGGAATCCTGATTCTACTTATGGAGGGAATGATACAAGGCCTCATACCCTTGGAACTGTCCCAAACTGTCCTGCCTAGAGTGCCCCGTCCACGAGACATCTTACTAAGTTAAAGACAAAAGGAACTGTAATCATTTTGTCTTGATGTTTGAAAATAAAACAAATTCATCTTGATGTTTGAGAAGTCTTTTCATCACAACACTGGTGTGTGGTTTAAATGTTAACCACTCCCCTCCTTCCTTCCCTACATGTTGGAAGTTTGAAAACACCATTTGTTCAAAAAGGCACTCTCTTAGTGAACAACTAAACTTTGAGTTTTGTGGATAAAAGTGAGGAACAGGCGTGCAGTTTCTCCTCTTTCCTGAGACAAGATAGATACTTTAGAGGCAGACACTTGAATCCCAATGAGAGAGAGAGAGAGAGAGAGAGAGAGAGAGAGAGAGAGAGAGAGAGAGAGAGAGAGAGAGAGATGCTGACAGTACAACAGGAAGTGGGGAGAAAGGGCAAGGAGGAATGAGGAATGCCGGGGGCCAGAGTTGGGCTGTGCCACTAAACATCACCCCACTTTCTGGATAGCTGTTGCCATCACCAGTGCCAACTCCTGTTCTGCCAAGGTGAACATCACTCCTTTTCTTAGGGCCAGCTCAGCTGTGCCCTATTTTACAGCTGTGGTGACCTGAACAAGGAGAGAAAATAAGACCCGCCTTGTCCATAAATGGAATCATTACTGAATTCATTCCATCAGTCACTCAACAAACGTGTATGGTTTTCTTGCATGTCTATTGCATCCTGAACATTTATTGAATATTAAATGTTGGAACATTTACGACGTGTCAGGCTCTGACCTCACCAGTTCTATCTGACGGTGATCCGTGAGGCTCTGTGAGGACTCACGTTGGGACTATTGGTGGGAAAGTCATGCCTGGCACCTGGAAAGTGGCTAATATTTGTCAATTACAAACGTGAATTGACTGACTATAAAATAACTTCCCTGTTGGCAGGTTTGTAGTAAAATGCTTTCAATAGGTGTAAGCTTTCAAAGCATGCCTTTCTCCTGTAGCAGTATATACTCATTAGCAAAACAACTTTTAACATGTTGCAGTTCAGTTCTTGGTTTAATCACAATCATAGTTCAGGCAGCTCTTTCCCGGGCACGACCCACACACCAACTAACACGTAGCCCCTCACAGAGCCTGTGAGGTGGAGTCTGTGGATCCATTTCTGATTGATATAAATGCCATCAGCCAGCACCGAGCATTTCACAAACATTGCTGAGGCGCTGGGCTGATGTCCTGAGTGCCCACAGACTCCCTGTTAGACACTATTCAGACAATTCTACACTTACCCCATAACAAGCCTTTTTTTTTTCCCTAACCCAATTTCCTTGACCTGTGTTTTCCTTCTAACCAGACTTCAGAAACAAAGGCAGAGCAGTAAATCATTTTCTTAGAAAAACACTGTCAGGCTATTTCAGTCATTTAGGCTGTTATTTATATGCCATACCTGAACAGTTATTTTGAGATAGTGTAGCTCACTAAATTATATTTTCCTCATTATCATGATTACTTCAAAACGATCATTAATTTGCTCTTTGGTTTTTTAAGTGGGAAAACATCAAAGAAATGAAAGTTCCCCCTAATTTAACTTTTCTTGAATGGTAACTGATTTACAAACAAATTATTTGTGCCTTGTAAGGAAGAGCCACACTGCCTGCTTATTTGATACAGTTTCAAGGGCTACAGTGTGGAAATGAAGCTCTCAGAAGCTCCTGTGTAATCCACAAACAACTTCATGCTATATTACATGTGCATCAGATACACAGACCAAACCCTGTGAGTTGCAAGCAACCTGCCCTGCAGGATGCTAGCTTGGCAGTGCCTTAAACTGAGGCTTATTTAAGTTGCAAACTTACTAGCCAAGACTTACAGGTGATTTTGAAAGTTTATCAACTAAAGAGCTTAATCTCCATACTTTGTTTCTTAAATCATACATACATTATCTTTGAAGGGGGCTATTTCATCTCTTGCTCAAAAGCTCCCCAACTTTGTTAAGAAACTACCTTACCGAGTGAAAATGTATCTAAAACATGCATGAAGCTTCAACAGATAGTCCAACTTGAGGGCAAATAATGTTAGTGACACAGACAGGAATTTCCAGGATGAAGTTTTGCCTTGAATAGAGATTGCATGAGAGGCATTTTGAAGTCATAACTTTATGGTGTAAGATGATCAAAGCCAAGTATTAATACTTTTTTATCAGTTCACCTTCTAAACACTATTCCAGTAGATTTCCTTTCACACAGGGATATTTGTAATAAATGTTCTGCCTTTGTTTTAAAGTCAGTCTGTAGAAAGATGACATCAGCTTAGCAAACAATAAAGTGCCTGTAATATTGTCTCCAGAGGGCTGTTACATTTACTTTGTAGCAGTAAAATTCAATTTTCAAAAAACACTACATGAAGGATGTGAGGTTATTAACCCTATCACCGCCATAAAAATATCATCATTGTGTGGGGAATATAGGTCACTGTCTAGAAGCCATAAGTTGCTTTTTGTGTGAAATAATCCATTTAAGCTTCTTTTTTCTCCTATTACCTGGACTGCATCCCTTCTCTTGGAGAAAAATACCCCAGCATTTAGTGAGCAGGCTAGAACCAGAACCCTATATGTTTACTTTCAGGTTCTCTTCCTTTTTTGCTACCTGCTACACCGCTCAGTTTTGAAGTAGCCCTTTGCATTTACTTTTAACCCAAGCCTGTCCTGCATGAATAAAAAATTAGTATATTTTGTCAGGTTTTTCACATGTTTCTCTTTTGGGATAAAAAGAAAAGGACGTGTCTCATTTCAAAGCTCAATCCATTCTCGTATTTCATGACCTTACGCACAAACACTTTGTTCCTGGACCTGACTGCGTCCCGCTGGCTGTGCAGGAGTAGAAACGGTATGTACCTGATAAAAGCAATCCCAACCCTTCCCGTTTAGAAAGAGTAGGAGCAGCAGCACATCAGCATGCAAAGAGTTAACTAGTTAAACTTCTACAAACCCCCACAGTAACTTTCCAAAAGCTGACAATAAGTAAAAGGAGTGCTGGTTATCCATTTTTTAAAGGGATGGGATTGGTGTTAGAAGAAAGGGAAAGAGGATCAAACACCTCAGTGCAACAAAAGGTTGTGTCAGAAGGCCCTCAATCACAAACCTCCTTCAACAACAGATAGTCCAACCTTCCGGAGCAGTTACCCAGGCAGCGCAGCTAAAAAGTTCCATGACATGAAAAGAACAAAAACCAAAGGGACAGAGGTAGTTATTGTCATGCACACTCCTTACTCCTCTCTCTCTCTTGGTTCGGGCTTTTCCCTCCCCCACGAAACTTTTGCACAAGCTGGTGGGGAAAAGTGATGGTGCTATTGCTGAAAAGAAATTTGTGTGCTGCCTCCTAGGTGGGGAGGTGGACACTGGATTTTCATGTCAGAAACACCTGATGAATGGAGAGGTCATCTCTGTGAAGGCTTCACAAGAGTCATCTGAAATTATAAATATAAATATAGCCCTGAAAATATTGTCAATATTCCCTGGAACACTTTTTTTAAAATTAATTATGTGTTTTTTTCTCAGACAAATCCTGTCTTCAGTGCACAGTGGATATAAGTTATTTGCATTTTCTGTGTTGGGTCTTAAAGGTATCTTAACAGCATGTACAAATTTTCCACTAAAATGTAAATTATTAACAAGTCAGAGTTTTCATTTGTTTTATCTCCTGATGTGAGATCTAAATAAGTATGCAGAACACTTAAAATTCTTCCATTTCTCTGCTTTCTGAGAAATAAATCTCATGCATACTGCACAATATATTTTCTTCTGCATAATATGCTCCCATGTAATGGAAAATAAACTAATTTGAGAGGGAGTACTATGTTTCCTGGAGACTGGGTTGTGTAAGTAAAGCGAGAATAAGCCTAAAGGAGAATCTGGTCATGTTTTCTTCACCCTTCTCCTCTTCCTCCTCCAAAAGCATCATTTAAGTCTTCATCATTACCTGGTTTGACACCAGCCACGTCCTTGATTTCTAAGCTACTCTTGAAATCAGATTGAAGAAACTCAGTTGTGCTGCCATCAAAATTTACACCCACAGATAAAACAGTACACAATGTCAGGGAGACTGGTAAGAGTGTGGCTGGGTAGTCGTCCTTGGAGATATGATAACAACACAATCCTTTAAATGGTGCTTATCCTGTGCCAGTAGTGTTTTACCCATATTCTCTCCTTGTTTGGCATTATAATCCATTTTACAGATGAGGAAACTGAGGCTCAGGGATGTCAGGTAACTTGCACAATATCATAGGTAGTAAGTTATAGAACTGGAAGTTCTTAACCTAGGCATCCGTTCAACATGCTACATCAGAACAAAGGGAAGAAAAGGAAGGACTAATGAGATACAAAGAGTCAGGGTTTGCCAGGTAGGGGTACATATCCTGAGTTTGTAGGGCATAGGAGAGTTCCTGAAGCAGTGAGAGAAGGAATGAATAATGAATTGGTGGGCTGACCTTGAAAGGAAAGACAAAGTATTGGAAAGATTAGGAGATGGTTGGATGAAGAGGTCAGACATAGAAAGGGAGTCGTGGAACCCAGTCTGGAGAGCAGTGGGCAGTCTGCGTGGAGCCCCATGAAAATGGTGGCTAGTCAACAATGGAGAGAATAAAAGAGAGTTCATCCATGGTATTAAATTAAGCTGGGCTCATCCACTCCTGTGGACGGAGAGCAGCAAGAAAGCTGCGCATTCCCAGTGGGCCAAGGCCAAAGCTTAAACTCTGACCACAACTATGAGCATGAAAAGGAAGAGGGTGGATTCAGGAAATGTTGGCCAAGAAAAAAAAGTGGCAATGGTTGGTAACAGACTGGATGTGGGGAGGGAGAAAGACAGTGGTGAGACGGAAATAACTCTGGGGTTCCCGGTTGGGAGGTCCATGATAGGGTGGTATTTCCCACTGCAGAGGAAAGCGGGCCGATAGGGAAGATGAGTAGCTCTGGCCATGCTGTTTAACTGGCCAATGCTAATGTCAGGGCGTTCTGAGGTCTCACTGGGAAGAGTGCTTTGTGGCCTAAAGCATGGCTGGTTTCACTGGCGAATACCTCAATCTTTCTAATAGAGTCAGGGGGCCAGGAGTTGCACTGTCAGAAGAGAGGCTGTCAGGTGTGTAGGAAGCTGATGGGGGATGCCTGGCTGTTGGATTGCTGGAGCCAAATGTACACAGAATGCCAGGAAAGTGAGCTAGAAGCAGAGGTGAAGCTTGGTACAGAGGCGGAGGGGCACTGCAGGTTATTTCTTCTAGTGTGGAGCAGAGTGAAACGGCCCCCAAAAATACTTCAGGTTAAGTCTGGGCCAACACCTCATACCCTGGCTCTATCTGTTCTAGGAATAACAGCACAAACATTCATGATTGCAACTCAGGCAAAGAACGCTGGATTAAACACACACACACACACACACACACACACACACACACACACACACACGCAGGATGTAGGAATACAAAGTGGTATAGCATTGTTCTTTCACTTTCTGGGGTCAAATATTTCTCTACTGACTCAGCCAGTTTTCCCAAGTACTATTTCTAGGAGAGTAGAGCTAATCCATAAAATCTGAAGCTAAAAAAAAAATAAATTTCCTCCAGTGCCTCCTTCTAGGTTCACCGATATTTACAAACATGCAGCCGTGTGAACAGAACCGCCGAGGCCGGGCATGGTGAACAGTGACCCTCCTTCAGGCAGAGCCCTGGGAATGGAGGGTATTATTTCAGCTGGGGCAGAAGCAGAGCCCTGGGATGAGACTGATTGATTCAGACCAGATGGGTGGCCACACATAGGTGTGACCAAAATAGAAACACATTGCAGACATTCCAGGCACTGTCCTCCCCTGGCCAGGAGGTAGGCTGCCTGTGCTGCTCTCTTATCTACCTCCTAATGTGCTCTCCAATCAAAGAATGTTAATGATACGAACTCTTCTCCTTCATGTTCACAGCTTGGTCACATGCCATTGGGTTTGCAGTCCCATTTAAAAAAATAACACGACCATTGTCCCGGTTTCCCTATAAATAAAGCCAAAACAAAGCATTGCATCTAGTGCTTAAGTCCGAGATTATTTGAATTTCCTCTTCCCCATGAAAACTAGCGTATCAGAAACTTTCTTTGACTGTTACCTCCAAGGAAAGAAGAGTGCAGTTGTAAATGACACCACTGTTGTAATCATTGACCAGAATTTAATTCCTAGGGCCTAAAAGAGGACCATGTACTAACTAAGGATTCAAACCCAGTTACAGGCACTTTAACCATAAGTTCCCCGAGCCCCAGAAGAAAAACGTGGCACCTGCCATTAGACAATCATAACTATCCTTTTTTTTATTGTCACCATTTGATATTTAAGAATTCTCTCGAATTATTTTGGTTCTCATTGCTATAAATTAGTGAATTTTGCATTTTTACACTAAGGTGAGGGTTGATTACATTGACAATATTGAGGAAAAGAAATGCAGCATTCTTATTTATTATAAGAATTACTCTCTTACTTGAAAGGAAACTCAGCAAGCATGGGAAATTTTCTATCATTCAAAACTGAAGTGTAGAAATTATGCACACATTTGAATATTTATCAAAATTAAAGGAAACTCCCAAAGCTTTTGGTACAACAATGTAAAACCTAGAGAAATGATGATGAGCATTCAATAAGGGCCCAGTGGCATTTAAACAAGTATGGGAGAGCATTTGTCATAATCAGAGCAAGGTTTTTCTTACCCTCTCTCTCAAGTGTCCTGCCCTGTTCTGTCCCAGCATGAAGATGGAGTTTATACGTTCTCACAGAGGCCTGAAACTATTACCTACTCGTTATAAAGCTTCTCAGATTTCACTGCTGTGGGGTTAACCTGCAGGTCCTGATTGACATCCCCGCTGTCTCTCACACTCACTGAGACACACTCACTAAGAAGTTCGCAGGGACCTACCACCTGAAAGGCAAGGCAGGCCATTGTTTTCACTCTGCCCTCAATTTGCAACTAAAAATGTAATTCCTCAGATAACATTTTGAACCAATTACATATGGAGGGAATTATTATTTTAGTCTAAAAGCTAGAAAAGTATTGGGTCATTTTTTCTTTCCACAAATTGCTGGCCCATTATTGCCATGACACCCTATAGAAGTAGGATTCTATGGAAGACTTTTCTCATAAAAGTATAGATTCATTTTGTGTGTGTGTCATAACAATTCCTAGAAATAATGTTCTGGTGATAGTCAGCTTTCGAATTTACTCTGCCAGTAGACTGCTTCCTTAAAAAAAAAAAAAGATTCCTGGGCAGGTGGAGATTAGCATATGAAAAATGCTTTTAATTTTGTCCACTCCTGGACTTACCTATCTGTCCAACCCATGCATGTGACTGCAGTTGGGTTCAACTTATCTCTCTGTTACCACCTCAGTAGCAGGTTTTAAATAGTCCATGTGTTGTTGGTTATTGCTAAGCCGGGTTCATTGAACTCCCTTTCTCAAAACAAACCCAATAAAATGCAGACACCAAACTGCTGCTTCGATGTCTGAGTATCAGAAATAAAAGCGATCATGTCCATGAGCCTGTGAAAATGGCTTTCTCTGAGATAAGCCAGTGCAAACTGTCCCTTGACAGCTACTATCTGAGATCCCTGTGGTTCTTACAATGTGGAACTTCGTTTCCATATTGCTTCTCTGTAGTAATATTGCATATTGACTATGTTTTATATTGCTCATCTTTCATCTCTCCAAAGCAAACTTGCCTGATTCTGCAGTTCTCATCTGCCCCATGTGATTTGTGCAAACCACAGCTCCAAAGGCTTCTCGGAATGAAGTGAAACGAGATGGCCCAGAGGTGGTGTGGCTGTGGGTCTATTATGGCTTCATGCTCCACTAACTGTCAGGATTCCCACAGGGCAGTACCTATCCCGAAGTGGGCCTCCGGGGGTTAACGTGGGCTGACTCTCAAAACAGACTCCCAGCTCAGCACACCTACTCACTTATGCAGTAGGAGCAGCAAATAGGTGCATGCAAATTCTATTTCTGTGAAAGGCCACTTGAGGTATGGTGGGAAGGGAGAATGCTCTTTCTCAGCATTTACAGGAGAGGAAGATCAAGAAGACTAGGCACCTTGCCTTCTTCAAAGGCACCGAGCTGAGGGCAGCACCTGAAACAACGTTCCCCTACCACCTACCGCCTGAGCCTGGAGTAGGAAGACACTTCTCATATGAAAATAAACTAGCCCAGTATTCTCTCAGTGAGCTGACTTCTCTATATTATACTGGTCTTATGGTTTTACAGCAATCTTGGGTAGTCAGCGGCCACAACTCAGGCAATGCTCCCAAAATGATTTCATCCACGGAAAACAAAACTTTTTCACAATGCTCATTGGATGTCTTCATGAATGGGCAGACACCAGCAGGCTCAGTATTTCACATATTACCTGCTCATTTTACATTGCCTTTCCATAATCAAAATTCTCCCGTTTTGGGACAGTAAGAGGTAAGTGGACAATAGCCAAATGCAACTTTTAAACGTTATCTACTCTAATCACTTGGAAATGTTCACTGGGGCAATGATACTTACATATTATCTACTATCTCGGGTAAATATTGGTCTTAATAATAAAATGTCTGGTAGATGTATGGAACCTGTTCATCCTCCGATTGATGTTTTACTGGCCAGAAGAGCAAAGGCCCTACTCGATTTTAAATTTGACTCTATGAAAACGGTCAGCACCCAAGAAAATGCTAGCACAATTCCAGATAAAATATACTGTTGTGAGGCTGAAAAGTGCATGCAAAGCAAGCTGCATTATTAGAATGTTTAAATATTAATTATACCGCTGTGTAGTAAAGATGATCAAGTAGGAGTGTCAACTAATTTTCTAAAAGCTGCAACATTTACTTTCATCTAAACTTCCTTTGTTAAACTAAAACTAAAAGCCCAGCAAGTTTAGTCTACTTGAGTGTGTTTATTTTTATTGGTTTCTGCATAATTTTTTTCTACCATAAACCAACTTTAACCCCTTTTCTGTAATCTCTGCCAGTATAACTCCAATAGCACATCATAAAATTCCTATAATTCTTCAAAGCCACGGAGTTGGAAAGGAAAGGCTTGGGCATTTTGTAACAAACGCCAGCTACAAGACTCAGCCAATTATATTTAACTCTTACAAACCTTCTCTTTTGTGCGCGTGGGGGAACTTAGAGATCTGTGCGGTGTGATCACTTTCATCCCCATTCTTCAGCTGCTGCTTGGGAGCTGGGAGCCCATGCCATTTTGTGCAGAATATCGTGGTGGAGGTAGACCCCAGCCCTAATAGCCGAGGCGTCTAGGCTGACAGATGGGGAGACAGATGTACAGAGCCACGTAAAATCACAGGCTTCTTACCTCATGCAGAAGCCTTTGCACACGGAGAGGAGGCGGCCTGACAAGGGGACTCTGACATGAACTCTGATGGGGGAGAAGTTAAGCAGAGTCACGGCCACTTTCCCCTTTGGTTCTTTCCCTAGCCATCTCTTGCTCACTGCGATTCCAAATCAGCTCCTGCTAATCAGCCAGGGGAGTCACTCAGAGTCTTCAGGAGAGACAAAGGAAGAGCATGTGTGTGTGGAGAGAGGCGCTCGGGTTTCATTCCGTCACCCATGGATGCCCAGCCAGGGTTTCCCACCTGAGACAGATTGCGACGCGTGTTCGGCTCACTCATGCACAAGGAGCAATACCCAAGTTCAGTGTAAAGCCACTTTAAAAGCGCGTCGGGGGCATGCTTTCCTTGTACAAAAATACCTTATTCATGACGGAGCAGTGAGGGCCTAGGTAATTACTTGAATCAAGGTGGCCTCAGAAGTGTTTAAATCTACAAGGACACTCAGATCATGAATAATGCAAAATAATTTGCATCTAAATTTTTTAAGTGTTCTTTATTCAAAAACTAAAATGCAGTCCCGATTAAAGTTTGATGAGTGTAAGCTGAGCACTTCATACCCACTGTGAGATGTCTCCTGTCTGAGGAAATGATTTCAGACAGTGGGGAAGGGACAAAAGAGGATTTTCTTTCCTTTTTTAAAGTTGTGATTAAATCACGTTTCTTTTAAGCCTAACTTTCGTTGTGATGGCTACCAAGGTAGCTCCTGAGTTTGCTTATTTATCCAGTCTAAATTTCAATCCAACACTTAGGAAATACAATGCAAGCGCTTACTTTCTTAGACCAAGTAATTTGCCAAATGAAAGTAACATTTGCATTTAAAGCTAATGCAATGTAACTTTCTTTTGCTCTCACCTAAAATTTTTTATTCAAATGAGTCTTCTTTTGGAATCACTAGACACAAAAATATCTTTGTTCTCACAAAAACTTGGAATACCCCATTTTGCTTCCTGGTTATCAAATTTATACTGTTGGGTAAATATACATTATTTAATATGTCACTGGCAAATGTTCAGTGAAAAGCTGAGCAGTGTCAATATGTTAACCCATACTTTTTAGGGAAACAAGATTGAAAAGCTGAAAAATCAATTAAGCACCCAAAGGCAACTTCGTTTTCATAGCATATCAAAATGTTTATTATTTACCTCAAACAGCTTTTCTTCTAGTTTTCTAAAGTTGAACATATTTCGAAGGACTGCTATAGTAAAGTTGAATTGTGACGTTTTCATTTTACAACTTATTTTTGTCAGGGGTTTGAAAAAGGTTTAAGTACATAATCATTTCAAAATAACTTTTACTTTTATCTTGCTAAATGTCTGCATTTGTCACTTGGGCTGCATCGTCTGTCCTGGAACTTCACAGTGTTTGCATTTTATTTAGTTTTGTGAACCTTTCAGAAACCACAGTTCAAGAAACTTCCATTGTTTCTTGCATTATTCAGCCATGTAGCAGGGAACTCTCCTGCCCCCTCTTTTCTACCTGAGATAAAAGTAAAGTTCAATTAGAAAACAGGCCTTTCTTGTCTAGCTCACAGGCGTCCTTCACGCCTGTGTGGATTGCTGCCCTGGAGATGCAGGTAGAAAAGGCTCCGGTGGAGTCCTCCCAGGCTAGCCCTGGGCGTGACCTTCCCAGTGAATTTGCAAAGTAGGCCCCTCTGCAGTCCTGGCACCTCAACTTTAAAGGCCCTTGCAAAGGAAAATTATTTTCCTGCTGTAGCCCTTATAAAGTATAAAGACTCCCAATTTATTGTATGCTCCAACACAGCCTTCTGCTTTATTGGATTTTAAGATGGGTGTGTTTGCCAGTGCTCTCGTTGAGCGGGTAAGGTTTTTTTTTTTTATTTTATTTTGAACAATGAAAACATTTTTAAACTCATTGAACAAAGATTTCCCCAGCAACAGACCCCCTGCTCAGCAGGTCACCTATCTTTGCGACAGTTTTTCTTTTCCCACGCTAACCCCAGGGCTCATTTGCATGAGGTCTCTGTTGTGACAATTAGTTTCAGGTGAGCTGATTTCTATGCAGCCAGCCCAAGACGATGCACAAGCCCTGGGCCTCCCTGATCCTGGTCCTAATTGCGACTGACTGGCACCAGACACAATCATCCTCTTGATTCAGCAAATTGTCCTGCTAGTAGCTTGTTGTGACCCCGCAAAGCACAAATCAGATCACATCAGCCCGGCCTAGTAAACAACAAATAAAATACACTCTAAAGGAACTTAATAATGTCCTTTCCATATTTTAGGCACATCTGACTCAGTGACTGCAAATGAAAACAATAGTGTTTAACTTTGGTTGCTGCTGGGAATGGGATTGTGGCTCCCCATAAAACCTTTTCCGGAAAGTGACCACCCCCACACCTCCATTCCATGGCTCTCTAGCCCTATCACCTGGGAGAAAGTCCCCAGGTAAAATATCTGGCTGCTTTCAAATTTCTCTGAGCTTTGTTGTTGTGGAAATAAGTAATACACTTTCATCATCTCTGAAGCTACAGGCCACATCAATATGCACATTAGCAGAGTTCCCTGTAGTCCCCACAAGACAGAAAAGCATTCAGAGCCAATGAAATCTCACATCTCTGCATAGCAACGCAAGTTTAGGAAGAACTTTCCTTAATTCTAGGAAGCAAGGCCGAAAAAAAGAAGAATGGCTTACCATTAGAGAATCTTTAAAGACAATAACTGTTCTTGAAAGTTGTCTCTGCCCACCCTTCCCCCCACACCCCAATTCTGTCCACAATTCGGAACTTACCTGGTAAGTTTAAAAAATAAAAAAGAGCAAGTGCAGTAAATAATACAAGAGCCATTTGACCACCAGTATCCCCCCCCCGCCCTGCTTCTTCTAAGCTAAGTATTGTCATCCCCATGGCATTTTTGTCCTTTTCTTCAGGTGGCTGTATATAAGCATTCCTTTTTAGGATATGAGAGATGTATCCATTCATATCCTCTCTAGAACTAGTTTTTCAGGCACACAGCTACTCTTGGAGAACTTTGTATCTAATTTCAATCTGGTTTCTAACACATATAGGATAACTTGTTCGTCCTGCAACACACATTGATTTTGTTTTTCTTTTCAGGCACTTACATCTTTGAAGTGAAGATCTTAGAGGAGGAAAAAGGAGAAGGAAGAGGAAAGGAAGAAGGAAAAAGAGATGAGATCAAATTTAGTGTTGAAGAGAACTGCCCCAGGTTCTCCGGAGACGATATTTACATTTACAGCAAAGGGACTGTTTACCCACCCTCTGACAAACCAGTCCTCTGCAGAGCCCTTCCCTCCTTGTCCCTACTCACACAGCCTGTGTACATCTTGAGAGATGCCATATCATGACCACGTGGCTCAAGCACATGGTCCAGGGTGTGACTGGAAGGACCGAATACTCATTTCCTTCTTTTTCCTATGCCTATTATGATTTTTAACCCTGTTTTTACAGTGATGTAGCAATTATATTGCCAATGGCTTTATATTAATTCAGTTAAGGAGGGAGACTAGAAATAGTTGGGGGAGAGGAAGCTTTTAAATTCTAGAGCCGCACAGAATACACATTTAGACCATTCAGAGCAAGAAAGTATCCCAATCAGGACAAATGAATATACAGTAACCATGGTAAAGAACTGTGGAGGGATTGACACAAGTTGATTTCTCAAATACAATCTATAAAAAACCTTTGATATGAAAAACCTGTAAATCAAACTAAAAACTGAAAAGACCGTCTGTATAAGCAATATAAATTACTATCTAGAGTTCTGTTTTGCCATAAATGTTTGGACATAATTCTCACTTTATATGAATTATGAATTTGTTGGAAGAAACAGTTTCAAAAAATGATTATGACCTCTAGCCCCATTCTTACAATCCATGCAGTGCTCGGATCCTTCGGAGAGAGAGAACCATCAGGGTTACTTCACCTTTTGGAAAACTTGAAAAAGTCAAAAATTGCTCATTCTTGTATGCCTCACTTCTATGTTCAATGGTCTTTGCTCCTAACTTTGATTCACTGTTTTTCCTTCTTCCCATTTTCCACCTTGTCACTGTTCACTGTATTTGTTTGTTTTAGAGCTTTGCCTCTTCCTCTGTCAGCTTGGGGCTCAGTCCCCTCCTGACACAGTGTGAAGTCCCTCTGCCTCCTGCGCCCCTCTCTTTCTCTTAGGTTACTTTATGAATGGCTTCCTTTTTTACATCACTGCAGTTTGTGGTGGTCCAAGTCATGTCTTTCCTGACTCATTTCCTTTTCCACCTCCACCAGCCCTGGTTCTCACCTCATTCTACTTTCCACACATGCCTTCTTTCCCTTCAATATCATTTCTCTTTCTGCCTCTTAAAATCCAAAGATTTCATTTACTAATTTCTTTCATTTTTTATTGAGGTAAAATTAACATATAACATTATATGAGTTTCAGGTATACAACCTAGCAACTCAGTCTTTGTACACACTACAAAATGGTCACCACAATCACTCTAGTTACCATTTGTGACCATTCAACTAGCCCCTTCACCTATTTTTCCCAACCCTCTTCCGCTCTGCCAACCACCAATCTATTCTCTGTATCTATGAGTTCTATTTTTTTTTGTTTACTAGTATTTATTTTATTTGGGGGGATTTCCACATATAAGTGAAACCATATGGTATTTGTCTTTCTCTGTCTGACTTATTTCACTTAGCATAATACCCACCAGGTTACTCATGGTGTTCCAAATTGCAAGGTTTCCTTCTTTTTATGGCTGTGTAATATTCCACTGTCTATGTTTGTGTGTGTGTATGTGTGTGCATATTACTAAGAGCTGGGAAACATCCTAAACACACACACACACACACACACACACACACACACACACATCTTACTTATCTATTCTGCCATCAATGAACATTCATGTTGTTTCCAGCATTTACTAATGCCTATTCTTTCCTTCTAACCATGTTAATTGTCTTGCTTGTAATCCAAAGTTGTTGCTCCTGTCTTCACAGAGTTTGGTGAATAAAATTTGTTTTACTTTCAGCTTCTGAATTCCTGAAAACATGACCTAGACTTTAGGTCCTAGAGGTTTTCCTCCACACTTCCTAATTGTTGCTTCCTCTCTAGTATTTCCCACTTCTTTCCTACCTCCGTTCTAAAAGATTTCACTTCTTAAATTACTATTAGTATTCTTATTTTTTCTCCTTATATTTCTTCTCATCTCTCTATAAGCTCTTTTTAAATGGTTTTTTTACTTTGTTGCTTTATAGTTAAACTCTCCCTTAATCTTATTTTTCCACAGACATTTGCCTGCCTGATTTATGATTCTTTTGCCCTTTCTCCATCTATATCATTAATTCATTGTAAAACTTCCATTTTAACTTATTCCCCACGCTATCTATGAATTTTTTTATACATGTGTTAGCTCCCCTTACTACAAATTCAGTATTCACTTAAGAATAGCTACCAAAAAACATTCTTCATTCAACTTAGAAAACATTGAGATCTGCTTAATTATGAGAAAAAGGTATTGTTTAGATAGCTGTCAACCCACATACCTATTGGTCTACCTCCTATGACCCTGGAAATATAACTATACCATTCAAACCACTGATGTCAAAACAGAAGCTGTAGGTTTGAATCCTGGCTCTTTCACATATTAATCAAGTAGGCCAATTTTCTAATAGTTATCCAATTTTTCTGAATCTCAAACTCCTTGCTTAATACTTCTATTTACATCCTAGTATTGTTGTAAAGATCAAATAAGATACTTCTGTCAAAGCACTTTGTACAATATTAAACACTTAATATTAATTATAAATGTTCTTTTTTGTGTTCAAACTGGACATATCTGAAAAATGGGTTAATAAAACCATGACTTTCTAAATCAATGTATTTTTTTAATTTTGAAGAAGACCAAATAGCTCTTAGGCCAATATAATTCACTTGCAATCATATAATCAGAAAAATTCATGAACCCAATATTCAGATATATGACTGGTAAATGTGAAAAAAATGCTATGTTACCTGAAGGGGCCTACTTTATTTGCTTTGGGGTTTAAATAGTTAATTTTGGGATAATTTATGAAATACGTACTGCTGGTAGACAATACTCAGAGGCCAGACCTTTCCTGTGGCTTCCTTCAAGTCAGCCTTTTCTAAGATACACCTGCCTCCCACCACCAGATTTCAAAGTGTATGCTTGTTCCAAATAGGGCTGATTTATTTGCTCTAAAATATTTACAACCTTATGTGATGCTTAAGACATTTTAGCATTCTGCTGTGTGTGTTGAAACCTAAGGATTCAGTACATTTTGTTCAGTAAAGCAGATCGATTTGAAATTAGAGGACTTCAGGTGGGAAGGAGCCTTGGAGAGGAGTAGGGTCATATACTCAAACATCTACACACTCTGAGCAGGTGAGGCGTCTGATCCTTCTAACAGGGATCCAGAGTAATTCACCCATGGTCCTTCCATCAGCAGGTGGCCAGAGGTGTCAGATCTTCTGAGTTCTCCAAGGCGCCTGGCCATCTAGATTTCTGAGGGAAACTGCTCAATTTTTAAATATTGGCAATGAGATTGAATGTGTTTAAAATACACTGTGAGCCAAACCAAATACATCTGTCAAATACCAGTTGCAACCTCTGTCCAATCCCTACATTTTACAGCTAAGACCAGGAGGCCCAAAGAGGGTAAGGGGGGTGCCAGGGCCACGCTGAGACTGGACAGCAGGACTGGGAGGGCCCAAGGTCCAAGTTTCCTGAAACATGTCCTGCACTCTTCTCCTCACACCACGGTGTGATCCCAGAACTCTACAGATAACTGGATTTCTGGGATGGAAACTAGGAGAAGACACAGGGCTTAACCAGGAAGACTCTGCCGCACTTCTCCTGTCCCAAATTCTTCCTGATTATGCTGCTACTGGCTGTAGAGCTAAATGTGTCAGAGGTAGATGTTGACCAGGGGGCAGGGAGCATAGGCCTTTTCATTCCTTCCTGGCAACTCCCCTGTCCTCCACAGACTCTCCCACAGACTTTTTAAAATATATATATTTTTTTTATTGATTTCAGAGAGGAAAGGAGAGATAGAAACAACAATGATGAGAGAGAATCATTGATTGGCTGCCTCCTGCACATCCCCCACTGGGGATCGGAATAAAATCTGGTACTCCTCAGTTTGCAGGCCAATGCTCTATCCACTGAGCCAAACCGCGGACTCTTCCTTCCCTCCACCTCTCTGCTGTGCCCACATAAGCGCACCTCTGGAGTGGGACTGGGGTGGGAACCCCAGAATGCAGGCCAACGTCAATACCAGGTGATACATTTCTGAGCTTTCTCCCCAGCCTATATAGGAATTACAAAAGCACCTCACCTAAAAAAGCAATGGTCCGATCTTTCTAAAAGACACAGAAGTAGGAAACTAAAGAATCTTGCATTCAGGACATGTGGCTCCATTGTGCAACAACTCACCATGTAAGCACACCAAATTTTCTGATTCTAGCCATTTCACTCTTGGCCATCACAATAACTGTAACCTGACTCAGAGTAGGGAATCACTAACCCTAAAAAAAAGACATTATTTCACACTGGATGTTGGGAGAAAACTATCACAACAACAACGAAAGAAGAAACATTCCAGACAGCATCCTATCCCTGGTTTGAAGTCTGGGGTTCAAACCCTGACTCTGCCAGCTCTGTTTCAATTTCTACCAAACAAGGAAGGCCTAGGGTGAAACGAGCTAAAGTCTCCATTTCCTTCCCAAGTTCTAAAAATATATGAAAGTTCTCTAGGGAAAATATTTTGAAATATTAAATATCAATGTCAGATGATGCAATAATTTAAAAATAGAAAAGATGTACAGATAAGTGATAATTTGTATTATCAAATTTTTAAAAATTGAGTTGGGACACTTTCAGAACTAGAAAATCTGCTAGGATTTAAAAAATATATTTGGACTCTATGAATATGTAATCTCACTTACCTATGCCAGTATTCAGATGAAAAAAATAATTTAAATACTTAAGGAACTAATCAGTTAGGATATTCCTTTATGATATAAACTGTTTCAAGGAACCATAAAATCAATTAACACTGCTTCCTCTCTGCTATTCCTTTTCTCCTTAACTTACGAAAGTAAAAAGGAATAAAAAATTTAACCCCAGCAAACAAGAAAAAACAAGTGTTATTTTTCAAAGCCTCTTGAGTTTTTTAGGCTTCAGTTGTCTTATTCCCTCAGTGAAGTATACTTTATCTTACACTGTAAGTGCCATCTCAGATGAATCTAGAAATTTGACTGTGAAGTTTGAGGTACTTCACGTGAGTTTACAAAACTTGTGTAGTTGGCTCAAAAGGACTCTTGAAAAAGAACAACACAAACACAAGCAATTAAAAACACCTTTCCTTGAGAAGATCCTTGTATTGTACATATACCTCACCTCTTACTAACCCTTTCCCATTGCATATAAAAATGTAGATTTTTTAATCTTTTTTGGCCTACATTAAAAATAGGTATTTCAATAAGCATAGAAAAAGAAAATGTCAAAATACTAGCATAGTTTTTGAAAGAAAGAATATGTGTTTTTCTCAATTTCACTTTTTTAAAATAAGAGAATGGCCAGTCAAGGGGAACTTGCCATTAATTTTACCCACTCCTTATTTCCATGTGTGTTCTTTTAAAAAAAAATAAGACTACCTTGATCATAGTTTGATTGCAAATCCCGAAAACAATTATGGAAATGATCTTTAATATAATAATATATTTTACTGAGAGTCTCAGCTTTTTCATTTCAACAACTGAAAGAGAGACAATTCTTTGCATGTTGAAATGTGTAATTATCATGTATCCAAAAGGGAGGGTGTAATTTTCACATCTGATTACAAGGGAAGGGTGTAAGTGAAGCTGCCTTGGTAAACTTACACTTGTTTACAAAGAGCAATACCTTTGATATTAAAAACTCAAAACAAGCAAAACACTGAGCAAAATCAAGACCAGCATGCACAAAACTAAACAAAAACTTAAGTATTTTTCTTGGCCCTGCTACAACAAGAAAGTCAGTTCTTCTGAACTTGTGTTAGTCGACTTATTTCTGATGATTTTAAAACTCTATTTTGCAGGCTAGTTTGTGACTGTACCATTGAAGGTTAGGAAACTCAAGCACTGAATTCGATTTAAAAGGAAACTTCAAATTCTCAGTATGCCCATAAACCAACATGGGCAGTTTAAACTAGAGAATGATTTTCATCTCAACAGAACACACTTTCCTAAATACAGTGTTTTTGAGACATGCATTTTAATGTGTTTTTTTAACTTCTGATTACTTTTAATAATATCAACTTCTGCTCACAAGAACTTACATTTTGGACATGTAGGAAAAGTTAATATGAAGTGGCGGCTATCACTTAGCAAGAAAATTAAAGACAGATACAAGATCTTTTAACAGGTAGGAAAAAGAAACTTCCTTAACAGCAAACACATATGAGGAACAATTATGTATGGCATGTAATCATGATTGGTAAGTAATTGGGGCAGATATTTGAAAAGTTTAATAAGATTAGTGCTGAATATTAAACATATTCAATATTCCTATTGGATCGCAAAAGCAGGCAAGAAAGAAATAAAGAGAAGGAAATACAAGGAAGTTTAAAAAATTGATTTAGGAATTATATAAACTTTTTAATGCTAAAAGGAACCCATTAAAATGAACTTAGTTATCTTTTTAGCTTTATAATTACATAGAAAGCAGTGACTTTGTTAGAACGCTATTAAGTCATATTAGGTTTTCAAATGCAATACTAATGGTAAGGCTGATATTTGGTATACTTTAGAAATTAGTGTTTTGTGTTTTGGGGTGTTTTTTCCTCCTGGTAATTTGCCCAATCAAACTTGACAAACAAGAAGTTTTGAGAAATGATACAAGCTACCAAAAGATTAAGATTTAAGAATAATTACAATTAAATTTAAAAAGTTATTCTGTTTAAAAAAGAACTAGGCCCTGGCCAGTATGGCTTAGTTGTTTGGAGCATCATATGGTATACCAAGAGGTGGTGGGTTTGATTCCCAGTCAGGGCACATACCCAGGTTGTGGGTCAATCCCAGGTCAGGGTATGTATGTGTGAGGCAACCAATCGATGTTTCTCTCTCACATCAATATTTTTCTTTCTCTCTCCCTTCCTCTCTCTTAAATCAATTAAATAAAAAAGAAAGAAAGAAAGAAAGAAAGAAAGAAGGAAGGAAGGAAGGAAGGAAGGAAGGAAGGAAGGAAGAACTAGGGTACTCATTCCTCAATTGACGTAGCCTAAAGCATTTTGGATGATAGAGCATACTTTTATAAGATCTTAGCTGTTTTCCTTTTATATAGGATTTCATTGAGTCTTACATTCTCCTTCCCATTAAAGCAAAAAATAAAACACTTGACATGAATCTCCTTCCTCCTCTACTTCAGGGATCGGGCCTGCACCCTTGCCTGAATGGATGGGTGGGAGATGACGTGTGTGGGAGTGGATGGAGAGGAGGTTGGGAGGAGAACTGCTGTTTCTAGGTAGTTTAGAGGCTTGCCCACCACAGCGCACCAGTGTCTGCAGCATACCAATCAATGCTCAGTGTAGAGCACATTTTTCACTATGTTGTTAGAGTACATTTGCTTATATTTTGCACAATTTTAATTTAACCATATTGATCAAACTGAACACTCAATAAGACCCTAGGCACCTTAGGCTTATTAAAATTAGTCAACATGAAGCAAGTGAGCAAGGACATAATGAAAACTGTTTGGAGATTTAAATACAGTGGAACCCACTTAAATAAATACCTGTTAATGAAATAAATCTATTAAATTAATTTATTTTCTCTGGTCCAAATCAAAATACATAGAGTAATCCTCAAGGGGGCCTTTATATAAATACTGCTTAAATGAATAAGAATCTTAAATGGACATGCTTCTCCTGAAAGGCAAATAGTATTTTCATGTTCTCTAAGGTTAATGAAAGCAAAAAAGTCCATGTTGACTTTTTTGGATGTATTGTCATGATTTGGAATTAAACAGGAAAAAGTTGCTTAGATAACAATATTTAAATTATGTAAATATTTTTCTTAAGGGCAATTGCCTCTATGTGTGTGTGCATGTGTGCATGTGTGTGTGGGTATGTGTGTGTGTGGCTGGCAGTAGGCTCAGGGGGCACAAACCCTTGAAACAACAGACTGTGTCCATTGTCCATTTGTTTGCAATTTACATATGGCAAGTTAAAACCAAAAAACATTTTAAATTTCCATATAAAACCTCATCTCACAGAGAAATTGACTAGCTATTTTTATTTGCCTCTTTGGAAAGTTCTATTATTTCTCCAACATGGCTGGAAGGTGCGATTACAAGAATCAATTCCCTTATCTAATGATAATTTGTAATAAGTGCCTTGTTGGCACCTTCAGGGTGCTCAAAAGAATGCTTTTTAAAAGATACAAATACTTTTTGGGGGGCTAAAACACATAACATGCCATGTACCCTATTAACAAATGATCCGGTGTAGCATTGTTCCTATGTGTGCATTGTACAGCCACCTTAGAACTCACAATAATGCTCTTTCCCATAAAGTGTAGGTTGTACCACACTTTTAACTAATCAGATCTCGCCTTTTCTCAGAGGGGTTAACCTGTGGTGGTGGTGTGCTATTATAATAAAAGCAAAAATGCAACACACATTGAAGTCTTAAAATAATATTTTTTTAAATGCAGTGCGCACACAATCTACAGAAGATGGTCCTCAGACCCCCTTTCTCTTGCCTTGCCTTTAGAGGGCCTTGTGTATTCATTTTCTCCCTGGCCTAATAAAAGATATTAGCTCTTTTCCCTAAGCAAAAACACTCCTCTCATGAAACAGGCAACTAGTGGGAGACTGCTGGCCAGGTTTCACCCCACTAAAATTCTAATCTATACTTTGTCTTTGAGAATTAAAGAGAAAATGCATATCAGCAGAATCTCCTCTCCACTTTATTTCATTTATAAATTACGAGAATGATGCTATTATATATTATTAATTTCTGCTGTTCTCCAACTCTGCTGCGGCAGTGAGCTGCGGATGTTGGAACGGTGTAATTATGTTCTAGTAGGGTAGCCATCCGTTTCCTTTCAAAAATTTACAGGATTCTTAATCACGCTGCTCATTTGGGTGCGCAGCAGCGAGGATGGCGAAACACAAACAGGGCACGTTCGTTTACATAGGAACACCTGCTTAGCATGATAGCAGATGTCAGTCAGTAAGCAGAACACAAAAGGGGGAAAATACCAACAACCACAGCCTTGCACCATTTTGATTTGGTATTGGGAAATCTTTGCAGGAGCGAGGGCCACAGTGGACACCCCTTCTGAAACAGCAGCAAAGTCTCTGAAATTCCCAAGTGTTGTTTGTGGTTAACGTGCAATCAGAGAGAAAGGGCGTTAGTGCTCTTGTGTTCTGGTGTTGACTCGGACTCTCTTTATTATTTGCAGGATTTACTAAAAGTACCCTGCCTCAGTTTCCTGATCAGGAAGGCTTGGAGAGCCTAAATAAAACCCCGGTTCCCAAAAGCTGATCATTGTTGTGGGTGATGTCATAATAACAGCATAGCTCTCACCAGATTTAGTTCAGATCCCACTAACACTTGTGTGACATCAGTCAAGTGGTTTAACCTTGCTAAGTCAGTTTCCTGATTTGTAAAGTCTACTGAGAAAATTAAATGAACTAATATATACAAAGTGCCTGCTTCACAGTGAGAATACATTAAATGGTGGATATATTATTGTTGTTGTTATGATCATCATTGTTTTATTTTGATCTTTGCAAAACCTTTCCTACTCAATATGTTATTTATTAAAAGTCGGGAATGACAACTAACCAAATTCTCTTGCAGAGATCATCATAAAAGTGATATTTTTGATGTGTGAAGTTCTGTGAGATTATTATAATGACACCTATTACTGTTATTTTATAGTTAGAGAGTCTGTCATCATTTCCACTATATTTTCTGGGATTTATATCTGAACCATAAAAAGGGTTTTCTGGGCTGTACTCTCCTGAAAATGAGCCTCCAAGAAACTGAAATGCTTTCTAGAATTCTGACACAATAAAATGAGGCCATGGAAAGGAAAAAATTAGAAGTTCATCGTCTTCACAGGCCCACCACACCCATCCAACGTTTGCACCCTTATTTTAAGGCCTTTGCAGATTATTCTGGTCTTTTCCCTTCTCGCCCTTTCCTCAAAATGGTTAAAATTCAAAATGGAAAACAGCTCTCACACATGGGCAATGACTAATTTTCCAAAGGAATTTTAGTATTCGGAACGTGTCTGCCTGGGCAGGGCTGTGTGCTAAAGGCTCCCCGAGTGTGCATTGACTTGATACCCAATAATGGCAGCTAAGGAGCCGTTATGTGGCGCCGTGTCAATGATCCGTGCACTGAGGGCTCCCCGAGTACGCATTGACACGATAGACCGGAACGGCTCCGAAGAAGCCGTTATGGCCTATCATGCCAATGATGTGCGGATATTGGCAGGGCCTCTGGCCCTTCCATGGAAATTATGGAGACTCAGAAGGAACTGGTGTGGGCGCCATGAGTGAACTAACTGCAGCTTCATTTCCCCGTCTCCTTGGGTTTGCTGCCAAAGAGTTGGGTCAGAAAAGTTGTCCAGTAACTTCAGGGGTCCCACCTACATCACCAGGACATAAGCAAGCATTTACTATATTCTTGCCCTTTAGTCTTTCATTTCTTCTGAAACTGATACTGTTGATACTAAAAGGAGAGGCAAGACTTAAGGTCATTTTTTTCACATTTAAAAAATTTGTATTATAAATACCTCGTTTGTTTTATGAATTTCATGTTATACACGTGTGTGGTGCTGGTGATTTTATGAGATTGAAACATTTAATGCATGCAAAGAAAAATACCTTTTTATATGTCCTCAGCAGTGGAAAAGGTACTCAGAATTCAGCATATAGGAAATGGTTCAAAAAACCTTGGGAAGAGAAGTGCAAGTTCAAGAATAAAGTTTGGATTCACACATGCTTTACCAACTTCAGGCAGTAATTAATTCACTTATGGTATTTACATGCCCCTCTTCAGAGACTTACAAAGAACATGGGAATTTTAAATTCACAATTCAGTGCAAAATTTAAAATGATCTTCATTAGAATTTGAAGCTATACTCTCAACTGCTTTATATACTACCAACAGGGAGCCTCATTATGTAGTACTATATTTGGACTACCTTCTTTACATTCCGTGGCTGTGGATTTTGAATGTATTTCTGGTATGCTGAAGCAGAATCAAACAAAGTGCTTTAATCTACTCTATTAACTAACCAACCCACATAGTTGTGTGGCAAACAAGTCAAGAGGCTGAATGCATCTTCCTTTCTGATATCTTCAAAGGATCATGGAAGAAGAGAGAGATCTGAGATACCCAAACAGAATGGTAGTGAAGCCTTACGGAAATACCGAAATGGTTCACTAAGAAGGGTGGTGGGAACAAAGAAGCAGTTAGATCAGACAGAAAATAGTGATTGTGATTCCAGATACAAAAGGCACTTCTGCATGCTCATTTCCTTAAGCAAAATAATAATAATAATAATAATAATAATAATAATAATAATAGTAATAAATATGAGAGTTCCAACTCTAATAAGGAACTTTGGAACTGGGGTAAAAAAAAAGATCCACGGGGGTGGGGAGGTGTATTAAGTGTTGATTGACAAGAGGAGCAAGGGGGGAATGCCCTAGGTGCCAACCCAAAGTACATACTCAGTAAACATTGAAGAGTAGGCAACATTCAATACCTACTATGTGCTGGATACTTTACCTATTACTGGCATGTCTTCACAATGACCCTGTTACATAGGCCTCAGGAGAAATGGAGACCCAGTTGGGCTGAGCAACTTGCTCCTGTTTGCATGGCTGGTATGAAGTAGAAACCAGAGGTGAGTTCAGATATCCAAAGCCTAGGCTCTCTTGAGCACCCACACTGCCTCTCTGTCTGCCTCACAGGTCTTATAGATATCATTGAGAAAGGTGGAAAGCCAATTGGTTTGAATACAACTAAAAAAGAAACAAAAGAAATAAAAAATCCCAAGTATTCAAAATGGCATAGCTGTCACTAAGTAGTATTTAAGATATTGTTAATAGAGGAGGAGAAGGTCTATCATAAGTTATCAAAAGCTTTTTCTCTAGACATCATACACATTACATCTTTAATATATCTGCTCTATTCATTTTCAGAAGATAGTTGAGTAGAATGGATTTGTCTTCCTATTAAATATAGTCTTGCTTTAACAAAATGACTCTTGTGTTCCATGCACTGCACTAGTCACTGGAGACAACGGGATGGACAAGACTGTCCTCAAGGCATTTATATCTGTGAGAAGACAAATATGAACCAGATATTGTAAGTGCTGTGATACAGGTCAGTTCAGAATATAGGGGAATTTTGTTAGAGGGCATTGCTCCTATAAGGAAAAGTACCATGTCCACTTCCTGAAAAGGCGGAGGTATGAGGCCATGCCAAGCAGCTTCCTGATTTTTTTTTTGCCTTTTTTTGTTTTTCTTTTTAAACGCCTAAAGAATTGAAAAGGAATGAATACCTCCACTGACAGTCATTGTTTCCTCTTCTTAGGAGGGTTTCAGCATGGCCCAGAGACTGAAGTAACTCTATCATAGAATTCCTGGTAGCCTGATTAGACTATTCATTGAGTATGGCTCCAGATACCGCCTTAGAATTTTGTTTAACACTCCCAACCATCCTGTAATAAGTATTGGTCTATAACCATTTTTCAGCAATATGAACTGAAGCTTATAGAAGTTAAGAAATATATGTACTAATATATGTAATACTTTAAAAAATAAAAAATATTAACAGGGAACAAAAAAGAAACGCATTCAGGGCCACAGGGAAACTAAGTGGCAGAATCAGAATTCAGACATAGATTTATTTGTGTCTGAATGCTGCATTTGTTTTTTGTTTTTGTTTTCTGTGTGTATGTTTGTGATTTTCCCCCAATGATATTGAATTCCTCACTCAGAGAGAGGAAGACTGAGCTCCATTCATTTTAAGTAATGGATCTAGGGATGTTATTGGAACAGGAGTCTGGGCAGTTAAGATGTGGACATAAAATAGCAGTTCTCCTTGGAGGTACTCTCCTAGAGCACACAGTAGGGTGCATGAACAACATACCATTTCATCTACAAGTAGACCAGTTACTAGCTCCTAAATTTCACCCTGAGTTGTGTGGTAAGCTCTTTTGGGGCGTTTTAGAAAAAGTTCTTGACTTCACAGTCCATGAACGTCTGTTATGGCTGTTGTCCAAATCCTATTATCTATGAACTTAATTTAAAATAGCTTGGTCTTTTTGAATTGTCAAAAACTCTAATAAAACAGGACTATTTCACACTTGCACAGACCAAATTCTGTGGGACATCCAAAGCTTAGCTCTTAAATTATGTTCTTAGGTCAGTAAAGAGGTAAAATCTAGACTTTGTTGAAAAGCACGATGCAGATATGAATTCTAATGAATCCATGACTCTGTGCAGCCTGTGTGAGAGCTAGTATTCTGCTTATAACCTATATCTATTAATAGGCAATGATTGAAATGATTGTCAGACATTTTAACCAAATGGTTAGATTAAAAAGTCAGAAATTACTCAATTATTGTTCTTTTTTGACAGTGTAAATTAATTTCTGAAAAGGTAAACATTTCTGAGTTCATTTCCTTAAAGTCCAAGCCCTTTCATAAAGGTAAACAATGTGGGAATACACAGCTGCAGTTTTTTTTTGTGTGTGTGTTTTTTTAAAGGCTACTGTTCCTTTAATGCCCAGCTGGTTCTGAGATGTAATAAAATTGACATATTGATTCCTTTGAATTTACAAATGCCTGTTTCATAAACTCCATCTCCAAAGCCTAGGCATCTTTAGAGCACTGTCATTTTTTTTCTCCAAATGGATCAATTATGTGCCCACGTAATCCTGTTACCTGTGAAATCCATGCATACTTCTCCCATTTGCTGCAGCTCCCAGGCGGACAAACTTGCATTATGTACGCATAAACAAACAGCGCATTTTCCTGATATTAGAGATTGTTTTCAAAGTGAAAGGCAATCTCTTGGGTCCTTTACTCAAAAATAAAAAAGAAGGGGGGGAGAGAAAGACAGAGGAAAAGAAAAACTGCTGTTCCTTCAAGCAACCTCAGTGTATATGCTCACACAAACACGTGTGTACATATAAATATGATATGTATGTGTTTATGTTTACTATTTACAGTTGCTAACAATTCATTTAAATCACATGGCTTAGCCATGTTCAGTCCTTTAACTCATCCAAGAAAGCAAGTTTCTTCATTTCAGTTAAACTAGTTCAAGGTGGTTTAAGGATATCTGTTCTCCTTTGTTAATAATTAGTTATTTAAGGGCAAATCATCCCCAAGATACATTAAGAGAACTGAAAAATAAAAACCCAGGTCGAATTGGGTTGTAAAGTTTTCAGGGGTTTTATGGAAAAAAAATCCTCAGTATTTTGCATTGTAGCACTTGACAGTCCCCAGCTCTGCATCTTCTTTAAACACACAGAGTCCTCTATTGAAACAACCGTAGAAAACACAAAGATTCTGCTCCTACTACATTGGGAGAGAAACGCCTCAGTGAACCAGAAGGTCTTGCTCATGTCTTAAATCTGTACCAGCAAATTATCTTCCCACACAGGCATATTTACATGTTCACGTGTGGACACCCTCACCAGTACAAAATGCATAAAGGAGGCTCATGTGCGAATGTACCCAGAGGCTGGGCCTATGGCAGCCCTGCAAATAACCCACGAGCAAACATGCTTTTGTCTATGTGTGAACTCTGTGTGAGCAAAGTGCTGTGCATGTTCTGCACAGAGATATGAATTCCCGCTTCATTCTTTCAGCCCGTGCCATATCTGATTTTCCTCACTTCACTGGGCACCCAGCAGTCCGGCTACACTGCACTTGCTCTCTACAATTTGTCTCTGAGAGATTCCCCAAATCACAAAACATCTTGTCTGCTGTCCAACGAGCTCCCCATATGCAGAAAAGATGGTCTAAGAAATTGGGTTGTGCTGGGAGCCCTGTGGCCTGGCCCACTGCTGCCATTGTGCAGGGGTGGTTTGAAAGATAAATGGCTGCATGTTAACCAGATTTGACATGCTGTACAAAGGCAGGCACCTTTGGTCCCAGGACACAGCCAAACAGAAAACACAACAAGCAGGCCTGGACAAAATGTCCGACATGAATAAAAGCACAACAATTTGTCACATAGTTGTTACAAAATGTTAGCAGCTTTAGGGTTTGCCACCTGATGGCAGAGATAAGGCAGTGTAGAGAATTCAGAAGTTGGAGGATTGGTGAGTCTTAGTCAATGAAAGAGTTAATTCAGTAAAGGGGGAAAATAGTCATTGCAAAGGGATTATTTTCATTTGCTTCCCCATAAGGCTGAAGAAGGCCTTACTGTCATGAAGTAAATCAGCAAGGCCAGGGTTCCTGGTTTACTAAATTTCACTTTTTGAAGGGCTGTCTGTTAACCATCTCTTTCCAAACTCCCAAAGAGCTACACATTCTAGTATCCATTTCTTGAGGAACAAGAATCGTTTTTCATTTCCTTTTTCAAACTGACACAGTAATGAATGAAATGAAGAATTTTAAGGATAAAAAATTAAAGAAAAGCCTCATTCCCCACTTCATCTCACTACTCACCCAGAGAAAAGGGAATCAAACCACCTCACTTTAACTCTTTTTCAAATACTGGGTTTCCTTTTCCAAATTTCTTTCCAGAATTACTTGCTAATTCTGGAAATTCCACGATTCCAGTAACATTTAACAATAAACTCTGGGCTAGTGCTTTCTCTAAGCCTCCATTTCCTCATCTGTAAAAAGTGTATTACAATCAGAGTATTATTTATTTGATAGAATTGTTGTTAGGGCAACATCAGATGACATAGACAAAATTCTTAGCACATTATAAGTACTCAATAAATGTTCGATAACATTTCGTACAGTTGCCAGAGACATTTCACTGGAACAGAAATATGATTATGTCATTCTTTAAAAAAGATTCACATGCTCATCATCACCTGTTTACTGGATAAGAGCCAGAAATGTGGGACAGGAGATTCTTCTACTCCCAGGCCACCTTTGCAGACTCAGAGGAGTCACATCCTTCTGCATGTGCCCATGTTCAGACATCTCTGTTGCCTGGTTATACCTGAGCTGTTCTCCCTTTCCTTCCTCCAATGCCTGAGCCAGCCCTTCCCTCATTCCACTGGTAATATCCAAGTCTTGAGACCATAATCTTCTTAAAAGCCACTTCCTCCAGGAAGTCTACCTCACCGCCTTCTCCCAAATCTAGATAAAACAGCTTCTGCACTCTGTACTCACAGGTTTGTTTTTATAGCACTTACCACATTTTCCTAATTTCTTCACCCCCACTTTCCCACTAGATAGCAAATTCCTCAGTGGCCCAGGCTTTACCATTCATTTTTTGATCAGTAGCCTCAAGTAGGGTGCTTGCATGTAATAGATGCTTAATTAATGAAGAATGAGTAAACACTGCAATTTTCTGCTTAAATACCGGAAGCCCAACAAGGACCTGGTGGCGTGCTTGTCGATTGTTTTTGCTACAAGAAAATAACATTTTTTTTCTTCTAAGGAAATGCTCAAATCACCCTTAGAAATGAAAGAAGTGAAAGAAGTCCTGAGTGGAAAAAAGAAAATACAATTTTTTCTTCCATAAAACTGACATCAAATCCAAAGAGATGCTGCTTCTAGCAATAGCAGAATAAATCAAGTAAGTGTGCGTGGAAGCTTTGAAAAGAACAAGAACTTAAAATACCAAATTGCTGGCCAATCCAGTGCTAGTAGAGCCACATAGTCAGACCTTTTCTGAGGATCCTGATGCTGCAGTAAGAGATGGAGAAGACACTTGGGAGAGGGAGTTTTTATAAAAGGCATTGCCTCTGTCAGTAATTTAACACAACATAGGTGAAATCTCCCTAGTAAAGAACTCTGTGTTGCATTGCCCTGCTAGCTTACAGAGGACTAATAACTGACTGTAAAGTGGTCAGAAGATCTCTACTGCCAATTTTTAAGGGGTAGGGCTGGGAGCTCTATTGACATCTGTGATTCTCTAACCTTTGTGACCCCTTGTAAACCCAGAACCAGCACAGCCTGGAGGGTGAAGTAGCACCTCCCCCATCTCACCACTCTCCTGAAATTTGAGCCAAGGCCCATGTGGCTGCAGATCTAATGTTCACGGGTTCATAAGGGAATCCAGGAAGCCATTCCCTGATGAAGTGTGCACTCTCCCTCACTGAAGGTGGACTGACTGCTGGAAGATGAAATCGTCCTAATAGCAGTTGGTGGGGGGTAGGAGCTGGTGAAAGGCGAGGGATCATGAAGTTAACTGGTGACCTCTCAGTTTCCTCCATTTATAGGTCTCCTTTTATTTCTACTTACAATATTAAATGGAAAACATATTGAGAGGCAGGAGAAATGACGACATGCCACTTGGAACAGCAGGCCGAGTTGTCACCTTGAAACTGCACAGTTCATTTGTAACTCCAAAGTGAGGAGGAAGGGTTCTGGGGGAAGGCCTGACACCTGGCCTGAACCCAGAGGATGCGAAGATACTGTCAGGGAGGAAGACTGCACCTGATGTTTTTTCTCTCTCCCCGAATTGTCAGCATGCAGGTGTCTGACCCAAGATGTCTTCAAAGGGAAATCATTGATTTCTGCCTCAAACGGCAAAGAATCATACAGAATATTTTACATTTTCTACTCTGATTATTAATCTGTAACAGCTAACTAACATATTCTTAGGATGAACTTTCTGTGGAGAAAATGCTTAAAAGTCCCAAGAAGACTTTTTAGCACCAGTGCAGCCAGATACTTAAACCCTATATTTTTCTCTATTATGAAATTATTTTAAATTTATATTGCTCGGATGGTAAAGGTAAGCACATAAAAGTTCAATTTCTTCCATGAAAAGGAGATTTTAAAAGCCTAGTGGTTCTATTTTAGTAATAGTGTAAATAAAAATAATTTTTAAACAGTACCTAAACTATAAATTTACTCATGTGCCAAGAGAATGCCTGAAACATGGTACATGAATGGCAAAATATTTGGTTAAGAAGTTGCATCTTTGTTAAAAAGATTCTATTAATAAGCAGAGTTCACTTCTGAAAAAATATTTCTAGTAATACTTTATTAAATGGTTTTCAAAGATTTATATGTAGAATAATAAAAATTAAAGATTCTAAGGAAAAGATAAGCCATATTATAATTCTCAAGTTCTTCCTTAAACTTAAAAAAAAAAAAAAACCTCATGCATTTTTTGGATTGGTTAAGAGTCTTGATATCTGTTTCTGAGGATAGTTCCCTCCAGGTCTCTATTTTATTGATGGCAGTGTTGTGCAGCAAAGCAAATCCATATTAGTCAGAATTTCAGGTGTACAATTTTGACCGTTGTAACAATATGATGTCTATAATTTCTGTTGTTCTAGTTCTTGATCTAGGTCTGAAATAACTGTAGCATTGCTTTTAGAAAATAAAAAACTGATGGATCGTGCCATCTATGGGAGCATTTGTTCAGCATTTGGTACAAACGGGAGAAAAAAGATACAGAATGCATGGATTGATTTTCAAATTACCTCAATATTTTGAAAACATTTTCACCTGCATGCTGAGAATGCTAAGAATGGCAAGGAAGGCAATTGTGCATTTGCACAGCCTCCACTGCATTCATTTATAAATTACCTCATCACTGACTGAAATTAACACTGATTCTTACAGGCAATTTCTCAATTTCCAATGCTAATTACATTTTTTTTACTTTTAAATTCTGTACCACCTGTTTTGGGCAAGACATCTTAGGCAGCGCGACCGCATTTAATCACAATTTTAATTAACCGCCCTGTAGATGTGAAAAAGAAGCAATTATAATGTAGATGAATGATGATTTTTCTGCATTAAATTGTTTTGTTTCCCTGGTATGTTGATTGTAACACAGCACACAAATACAGTAACTGTACAATTTTTTTCCTATTGTAATTTAGTAATTGTTTTTGGAAAACCAGTTTGGGAATGAGTGACTTCATCTGTTTACAAATTGATTGATACTGTTCACTCCCTGATTGCTGTGGCGTATATTTTGGTATTGCACAGCCTAGCATAAAATATAATTAGAGATGCACAGGCTTAGCAGCACCATTTTGGAATCTGAAAAATCAACTGTAACTGAAGTATGTTTTCCTTGAGCAGAATAGTATTAGTTGGGACTGATGAAATGATAATCAAAACAATGGGCTTTCCAAGGCGACCCCTAGTAGAGATCCTGGGTTTCAATCTGATAGTCTAATACAGTAAGTTTATGAATTACTCTGCATTAGGCCTGGGAGCTGGGGGCTGGCAAGTCTGAAGCTTGCACAACTCAGTCAGATCTGTATCACAAGAAGCAGACAAGTGAGGTAAGGAAACAATGATGGAAAATAAAAGAGTTGCTGCTTTGGAAATGAGAGGATCATTCTAGCCACCCGGGCACAATGCACTGATGTGCTGTAGCTCTAGACTATCTCATCTCTACACTGTGATACAATGAGATCACATTCATGCCCCTGGCTTGCAGATACTGATCGCTGAAGCTCTACCTCGTGGCAGAGAAATTCTAAGATCTTATGTACATGAAGCAGAGCTTGTTCCTCACCAGGCCAGGGATAGGGTGGGGGAAACAACAGCCATCAATATCTGTTTCCTTGAAACCTCTTGCTGAAGAATTGCTAGAAGGCCTTATTATTCTCACAGGAATTAGAAATTCCTTCAAGAATGCCCTACACTCACGCCACACCCAATCCCACTTGTACAAAAGTTCTCAGTAAATATTCTTCATTGGTATCATAGGGCTGGAGCCTCCCTCAAATCATCCAATGAACAACTCTGAAATGTGCTCTCTTGGATGAGCCGTGGGCTAGGCCATTTCCGCTAGCCTGGAAAAAAGGGGGAAAGGCCATGTAAGCAACTGTGGATGTTCAAAGGAAAATATTTATGAGATATCTTCATCTCTCCTTTGCTCCTTTTTGTACTTCATTTCTTAGAAGACCCTGAACTAGGACAGTTCATTAAAAGGTGAGAAGTCATGTTGGTCCGTGTTTGTTATAAAACATAGTTAGGATACAGCTTCACTTAGAGCAATTTACAGATAGTGTATTACGAGCTGGCCAC